>JAYJMB010004163.1:40467-54123 GCA_036873735.1 Pouteria campechiana | reverse complement strand
AGGCCTTCACGAAAGCATTAATGTCCAAGTGATGACATGACTTTTTGGAAAAAAATCATTTTCTCATTATTGGAAGGTGTTGGATGATGACTTTATCGAGATATGGATGTCTTGCACTTTTTGCAACTTTATAGGCTTTATTTATTAGGCTGGGATGAGGTTTTGTTGATATGTTGCTCATTTTGCAACTTCATAAGTTAGTCCTTGCAATTTTATCAAAACTTCATTAGTACCCTGTAGTTGTGGTGATGCTTTCTTATTAAGTGAGGTAGAATCTTCTAGTAAGATATTCATTGTGAGCTTTTTAGAATTCATTGCTGGTGGATTATCTTCTTGGATGATTATATAAATTGGCTTAAGAGTGGGGTTATACATTTAAGTTTAATAAAGGCTAAGATATTTTTCTCTTTTTCTTTTCTTTTTCTGCTTTTTCTCTCTCTCTCTCTCTCTCCCTCTCTCTCTCTCTCTCTTTCATTTTTGCTCTTTTTTTGTAAATGCTCCTTTTTAAAATTTTTTCATATGCTTACTTTTTCTTTGATTTTTGTAATTCTCTCCTTTTCTCTTTGATTTTTGTACATGCTTTTTTGTATTTTTCTTTTTTCTCTTCTTTTCCCCTTTTTTGTATATATACATTTTTTATCTAGTGATATGAACCATGTCAACTTTGTAATCAAACTCATACAAGATTATCCCCTAATCTCTCTCTAAGAAAGAATTAGAATGGAACCTCGACCCGTTGCCTATACTAAAGCAAGAACTTGGTATTTGATGACGCCATAATCAATTGCGGAAAGGCTAATTGATAAGTCAAAAGTTTGAATATCATGAAAATCTGATAAGTTCAAAGAGTTCTAGAAGAACCAAAAAGAATACTCTCTTTTTTATTAATAACAATATTCTATTTTTTTATTCCTTGAAAATTCCTAATATAAACTTGACACTTAACAAAATCAAACATATTAAATTCTTTATTTCCAACTTATATGCATCATGCAAGCCTTACAATCAGCTTTGGAAAGAAAAGAAACATGTGTTTTTTTATTCAAATATGGAAAATAGGAAAATCGAAGATATATAGCTTAGTTGTCGTGCCACTTGTCGCCTTAAATTGGGAAAATATTCAAATAAGGAAAATGACTTAAATCAGCTCCAACTCACGCTTAATTGCTTGAGAATTTCTTTCAAGTTATTCCAAAGTTTGAATTATGGAATTCCAGTCTTGAGTAACACTTTTGACACCTTTTATAGGCCTCCATGAGTTTGCTTGATCCCATGTTGCTTGAATGAGGCCGTTAAGTGCTTGTTTGAACTTCTTTGCACGAGCTCTTGTAACCGGCCCAATGAGAATTTGAATTGGATCTAAAAATGCCTCAATCCATGTATTTGAACCTGTGGTAGTGTTGTCCTTGTCCCCATCATTCTCCTCCTTTTGAAAAGGATTTGTCCTCAAATCGTCACCTGCATCAAAAGGACTTAAATCAAAAACATTAAAGGAAGTATTTATACCATACTCACCTGACAAATCTAGCTTGTAAGCATTGTCATTGATCCTTTTAAGAACTTAAAAAGGACCATCCCCTCTTAGGAGTATCTTGGAACACCTTTGCTCTAGAAATTGTTCCTTCCTCATGTGTAACCAAACCCAATCTCTGAGTTCAAAAACTAGCTTATATCGCCCTTTATTGGCTCTATTTGCATATTGCTCCATCCTCCTCTCTATGTTGAGCTTTGCTTTCTCATGTATTTGCTTAACAAATTCATCTTTTTTCTTTCCATCTAAGTTAATACATTTAGACATAGGTAATGGAGAAAAAATCTCATGGAGTTAAAGGATTAAAACTATAAATAATTTAAAATGGTGAATATTTAGTAGTAGAATGAACAGAGCGATTGTAAGCAAACTCAACATGTGGTAAACATTCCTCCCAACTTTTGATGTTCTTTTTAATGATAGCCCATAACAAAGTAGATAAAGGTCTATTCACAATCTCTGTCTGGGGATAATAAATAGTAGAAAATAATAACTTAGTTCCTAACTTTCCCCACAAGGTCTTCCAAAAATAACTCAAGAACTTAGCATCTCTATAAAAAATAATTATCCTAGGCATACCATGAAGTCTCACAATCTCTCTAAAGAATAAATCAGCAACATTGGAAGCATCTTCTGTTTTGTGACATGGAATAAAGTGTGTCATCTTAGAAAATCTATCCACGACCACAAACACTAAATCTCTCCCCCATTTAGACCTAGGCAAACCCAACATAAAATTCATCGAAATATCAGTCCAAGGTTCACTAGGAATTGACAAAGGGGTGTATAAACCATGAGTTACGCTCTTTATTTAGCTTGCCTATAAGTGACACATCTACCACAAAGTCTCTCAACATCTCATTTCATATGTGGCCAAAAGAAATGTTCCTACAAAACAGCTAATGTTTTAACAACCCCAAAGTGTCCCATTAACCCTCCACCATGAGATTCCGTTACCAACAAATCTCTCAAAGAACAATTAGGTACACACAACTTATTCTCTTGAAACAAGAAACTATAACTCTTTAACATATTTAAAACCAAGCAATTTAGCATCAAGAGTAGAGATTAGGACATACTTGTAGGAAAGTGCATCTGCAACGATGTTTTGCTTACCTTGTTTCTATCGAATGATGTATGAAAATGTTTTTATGAACTCCACCCACCGTGCATGTCTCTTATTCTGCTTGTGTTGTTCTTTTAAATGTTTCAAGGATTCATAATTGGTGTGAATCACAAACTCCTTAGGCCATAGGTAGTGCTATAATGTCTCTAAAGCTCAAACCGATGCATACAATTCTTTATCATAAGTCGTTTAGTTCAAGGTTGCCCTGCTTGGTTTCTCGCTAAAGTATGCAATTGCTTGTCCTTCTTGCTTAAGAATGGCGTCAATCCTTAAACCTGAAGGGTGTCAATCCTTAAACCTGAAGCATCAAATTCAATCTTAATTATTTTTGAAAAGTTAGGTAAAGCTAATAAGGGGGCATTGGTAAGCTTTTTCTTGATTAGCTGAAATGCCTTGTTACGGCTCAGCCCAAAAATAACATAAATAAATGTTATTTTTAAACCAAAGGTAAATTCTCCCTGAATCTATCGCACTTAAGATAATACACAATTTCATAAATTACCATAAATAAAAAGGGGATTATAATAAATAATAGTACATGTCCATTCTACAATATAAGTCTCATACAATGATAAACATAAGTTATCTTTAAACAGTCATTTAGAATGACATTCATCATCTACACCACTTGCACCACAAACTAATGCACTCCGTGTGCCGCATTCTCTAAAAAAAATAAATTAATAAGGGGTGAGTCATAACTCAGTAAGTAGGATAGATGCAAATAGCATGTATATCAAAAATAGTTAATATCATGTGCCACTATCAGTACATGTCATATTCCAAATCAGTCTGATAAGGCAGCTCCACTAGCGATATGCAGATCTCATCTAATCCTGTACACTCCAGGCTACCCGGGCCAACCCACATGTAGGATAGCTCAACTAGCAGGCTCAATTGGCAGTGTCACGGATAAAATGATCCAATGTCCTTCTGATGGGCTCTAGGCCACCCGAGCAGCCCATTAGAAAGGCAGCTCAACTGGCAGATCAACTGACAGCACAATCAAACACATATAATTTATTGGATAATAAATCTATCTTAGACTATAACTAGTCTAGATTAGTCAAACATCAATTCACACTCTAACTCCCCTTCTTTCATAACTGTCCAATCAAAATGCATGATCTAGCAATCATTTTGGTGATCTAACACTTTCATTGGGTTTAGAATATCCAAAAACCTTAAGATCAACTACCTGATCATTTAGATCAATGATCATGGGGTCTAGAAATTGATAAATTAAATATGACCGATCAATCCTATATGATCTAGCCATCTTTTGGACAATCTGACCCTTCCATTGGGTCCAAAAACCTCAAGATTAACTACCTGATCATTCAATTTAGAATTCGTAGGGTCTATATCTCATCAAAATAAATCTGACCATTTGATTACTCATATGGTCATCTATTGGTTAATTTGACTATTTCATTAGATTTAGAACATCCAAAAATCCTAAAATCGACTATTGGATCATCTAAATTGGAGATCAAATTATCCAAATATGCCTAAAATAATCTGGACCATCTGTTCGTACGGTCACGGGACACCACCACTGCAGCTGTCGAGCCACCGCTTGGGCTCACACCTGGGCCATGTGCCTGGACTCCCTTCTAGGCCATGAGCCATGGCTCGCTCACATGGGTTGCGCTTGCAGCTGTCGCTAGGCCGGCCTGACGCTATAGCATTGGGCTAGCCTTGCTGGCATGGGCATGAGCTGAAGCCTGGTGCTGGAGAAGCTGGGTTGGCTTATTCGGCTCAAACAAGATCTCAGGCGGCAAATGCTGCAAACGGCCATTCAAACATGGACTTTGTCCCTTAATTTTTTTTAAAATTTTGATTAAAAAATCTAAGTCCTAATATTCCTTAAATTTCCAAATCTTTGAATTTAGTTCTTGAAATATCATGAAAACATTTTAATCATCTAGTGTGGTCCACAAATGACCTATGACCCAGAAGTTTAAGATTTAATGATTTTTTTATTTTCACATTTAATTAAATTTAATTAATAAAATGCAATCATTTCTATTCCAAATTTCTACCATTACATAATTTCATTATGTAGAACATATCCAACGGTTCAGATCTTTCAAAAATCATCCACTACAAAAATCCAAAAATCACATTACACATAAATACTATTCACAGTGAGTTTATAATTCAGTTTTTGAAATTTTGGGATTTATTTGTTTTGTCCATAACTGCATATATATGTATTTCTCAATGAATCCAAGCCTTAGGATGTTTTCTAATTGACAAGGGCTTCGATTCAAGCCCAATATGTGATATGAAAATTTTCACAATTGCAAGAAATACATAAGGCTGCATTTTTAATGAACATATTATTTACATTAAAATTCAGTAATCAATTCTCATCCCAAATTTATTAAATTAATATAGAAGATAAATGCACATATAACAAATACATTAGACGGATCAAATTCCTAATCTAAGCCTTGCAAATAACCCAAAAATCAACATTTTTGGTTTTCTTGGAAAATCAATCCATTTTTCTGTTCATCTATCATGTACTATTTCCTTCCATTCATCCCCTTATTTTTAACATCATACAAATATATAACATCATCCATATCATTCAAAATCTTATAAACAATAATGTGAATACACAGACTTTATGGATCTAAAAATTATGCAAGTTAAAGGGGTCAATCTATTAACTTACCTCTGTGATGACCCATAGAGGTTTTTCTAATTGATTTCCTTCTTGATCACGGTGCTTCCACAGCGACAACACCTCCTCAGCAACAAAAGCCTCTCTTTGCTCTCTTGCTTACCACCAAAACTCTCAACGAAAGAAAAAATGGAGATTTGTGGTTCATTCGTCTCATATATGTCATACCAATCATACAAAAATAAAATAAAAAATCCCATGCCAATAGACATTTTGTCTCCTTGTCTCCCACGGTTTTCATGCCGTTGCCCCTCCCACATGACACACATGGTAGGGGGTTTAAACCAGATTATTACATGTCTTCTCTTGATATTCACCCCATTTGAACCCAACATTCTTTTTGATGACTTTGGTGAGTGGTGCAGCTATGCTGCTAAAGTCTTCTACGAATCGCCAGTAAAAACCAGCAAGTCCATGGAAACTTCAAACATTAGCTACACTTATAGGACTCAGCCACTCTTGTATTGCAAGTACCTTCTCTTCATCAACCTATATACCTTGTGCACTAACAACAAATCTCAGAAATACAAGCTTATCAACGCAAAAAAGTACACTTTTTCAGATTAGCAACTATCTTTTCTTTCCTAAGCACATCTAAAATAGATTTCAAATGTACTATATGATCGTCTAAGTTTTTATTATAAATGAGTATATCATTAAAGTAGACAACAATAAATCTACTTATAAATGCACACAACATGATTCATAAGTCTCATAAAAGTGTTCAGAGCATTAGTCAAACCAAAAGGCATAACTAACCATTCATACAAACCATATTTTGTTTTAAAGGTAATTTTCCATTCATCTCCTCCTTTGATTATAATTTCATGATAACCATTCTTTAAATCAATCTTGGAAAACACATAAGAACCATGCAACTCATTTAATATATCATCTAAACGAGGAATAGGATGATGATACTTTACCATTTTGTTATTGATGGCTCGATAATCAATGCACATTCTCCACATCCCATCCTTCTTAGGTACTAACAATACAGAAACTTCACATAGACTCATGCTTTCTCTCATGTACCCCTTTTCCATCAATTCACTAACCTGCCTTTGAAGTTTCTTTATCTCCTTTAGATTACTCCTATAGGCTAGTTGGTTTGGAATGGTTGCATTGGGCATGAAATCAATTTCATGCTCAATCCCTTAGATTGGAGGTAAACCATGTGGTGTTTCCTCAGGAAAGACATCCTCATAATTCTGCAAAAGAGAAACAATAGAACTAAGCAAAATGTGGTCAAGTTCATTAGTGTTCAAAAATGTCTCATTGTACAAAAGTACAATCATCGACTGATTTGAAAACAACGCTCATTTTACCTCACTCACTCTTGCATAAAAAAATTATTTACTCTCCGATTTTCTCTCATTGACCACAATTTTCCTTTCTTTTTCTCTCTCATTTTTTTCAGCCTCCCTCTCATTTTCATTCTTTTTTTCACCCTTTTTCTTTTGATCACTCTCTTTTTGCAATCTTACTTGATCTTCATAAACCTATTTTGGTGTCAATGGGACAAGAGTGATTGATTTTTGATTAAGTAATGAAGAGTTTTTGTTGGTGAATCCATATGCTTAATTTGCCGATCAAATTGCCATGGTTGGCCTAACAACAAGTGTCCATTGGAACTACGTCACACAAAATTCCATTTTCATATTTTTTGATGTTGAATGAAACTAAAACCTATTTAGTCACCCTTACCTCACCATTATTATGGATCCATTGTCATTTATAAGGCCAGGGGTGTTTAATTGTTAGCAACCTTAATTTCTCCACCATTGTAGTGCCAGCAATATTAGTACAACTACCTCCATCAATAATCACACTGCATACCTTATTTTGCCATGACATCTAGTATGAAAGATGTTTTCTTGCTGCACTTCCTCCTCTTCTTTGGATTGCATACTTAAAGCCCTCATTGCCGCCAACAAATCACCATGAATAACGTACTCCTCCTCATCCACATCTCTAATGAGGGCATAGGGTTGATGTCACCTTTGTCTTTGGTTTCAATCTCACCATCATCTCACAACACCATAATTCTTTTGTTCAAACATTAGCTTGTTATGTGACCCCTACCTTGGCATTTAAAACACTTAATATCGTGATTCTAAGTAATGGAAGAGTCAAATTTACCTCGATTCACATGGTTGGTCTTTTCTTGCTTTTGTTCGGTTTTGGACTTGATTGTGGCTTACTTCTTCTCCTTCTACATGAAACTTGGCCTCCATGATGAACCCGAGTTAGGAATACGCCTTGTGTTGCTGCCCCCCCTGTCTTGAGTTGGTTCTCAATTTTGACAGCCATGTGCACCGTATCTTCCAATTCCACATAATGCTATGATTCCACCGAATTAATTAGCAATTTTTTGGTTCAATCCACCCAAAAACCTAGCCATACTTGCCTCTCGGTCCTCCTCTACATTTGCTCGGATCATAGCAATCTCCATCTCTTGATAATAATCTTCTACACTCTGGTTACTTTATCTAAGGCTTTGAGGTTTTTGGTACAACTCCAGGTAGTAGTAGCTCGGCACAAATAGTCTCCTCATTGTAGTTTTCATCTCCCCCTACATCTCTATGGAATGTTCTCTATTTCTTCTCTTGTTTAACAATAATTGACCCACCAAACAATGGCATAGTCAGAAAACTCGGATGCAAGTTTTACCTTCTTAGGCTTGGAATAGTTGTGGCAATCAAACATTAATTCCATCTTTTTCTCCCATTTAAGATAAGCCCTAGGATTTTTACCTTGAAACGACTCAATCTTCACCCAAATTATTATCTTCCTGATTCCTAGCTTCTTTAAATAGCCCACCATATCTCCTATTGCTAACAATCAAATCCTGGTCATCCTCTTCATTAAACCCTTCCCCAAAATACTCCTCATCTTCAACTCTCACTCTCCTTGGTTGAACTCTCTCCCTCCTACGCACAGTAGGAATGTTTTGTAGCTACCCATGTTGTATCCCCTCTTCAACCCCATTCAAGCTCTTATGTATATGGTCTAATTTTGCCTTCATCTTCCATCTCATCTCCCCCATCAATGTTTGAATTTGTAGACTTGGAATAGCTGGTTGTTGAACCTCTTCGTTTGTGTCTCTTTCTAGATTTTGAGTCATGATTTGTGTCTCTTTCTTGATTCTGAGCCATGATTTCTATAAGAAAATGTTAGAAAGAATATTAAAATAGATCCTCACCACACTCCCTCACGTGTTTCACTCAAGAATATGATTCACTCAATTTTCTCTCGTATTTCACTTTATAAATTTGGCTTTTACCCTCTAATATGCTCACTACTCTTGCCTTTTTCCACTCATAGTAATTCTCGCTCAATTATGATCAAACTAATTAAATAAGAATCAAATTTGTAGTAGCAATTCACAAAGTTTACACCAAGGGAATTTGAGTTTTTAAAGCAACAATACAATGATCAAGAGTGATTAGGTTTCCAAAACCGCAAAATATCAAAATTTTAAGCAAAAAATTTTGCTCTTTGGAGTAAGGTCGGATTTGGACTCCCTAAAACATGAATAATGAATATTTTTTTAAGTCGGGCTTTTATACTCTTTTTTTTTGGATCCTCTTATTTTTTTTGTTTCCTTGTTTTTTTTTTTTGAATCCTCTGCTTTTTTTTTAATCAAGCACCTGAATATTGATTGAAAACACAAAAGTAAAACAGAAAATTGGACACAAAGTTAAATTTGGACTCAAATCAATCAAGAAAGAGGAAATTGAAATTCGGCTAAGACCTAAGGATTCCACACGGATTTGATGAACAAGAACAAAACTAACCTAGAATTTGATCATGACTAGAATTAACTCAATCCTTAAAATATGACTCAAGAAAATTTACTAGAAAACATGAATAAAGATAGCAAACCTAAATTAGAGCCAAGCTCTGATACCAATCTGATACGAAACATACCAACTTTGTGACAAAACTTGTACAAGATTATCCCCTGATCTCTCTCTAAGAAAGGATTAAAATGGAACCTCGACCTGTTGCTTATACTAAAGAAAGAACCTTGGTATGTGAAGATGCCACAAATAGTTGCGGAATGATAATTCGAAGGTTTGAATGCCATGGAAATCCAATAAGTTCAAGGAGTTCTAAAAGAACCAAAGAGAATACTGTCACATTTCTGAATAACAATGTTCTATTTTTTTCATTCCTTGAAAATGCCTAATATAGGCTTGACACTTAACAAAATCAAACATATTATCCCCTATTTTCAGCCTTACATGCATCATGCAAGCCTTACAATCAGCTTTGAAAAGGAAAGAAACATGCGTTTTTTTTTATTTAAATATGGAAACTAGGAAAATTAAAGATAAATGACTAAGTAGTCATGCCACTTGTCACCTTAAATTGAGAAAATATCTGAACAAAGGGAATAACTTGAATCAACTCACGCCTAATTGCTTGAGAATTTCTTTCAGATTATTCCAAGGCTTAAATTATGGAATTCTAGCCTTGAGTAATAAGTTCGACACCTTCTATAGGCCTCCATGAGTTTGCTTGATCCCGTATTACTTGAATCAGGCCGTTAAGTGCTTGTTTAAACTTCTTTACACGAGCTCTTGTAATTGACCCAATAGGAATTTGAGTTGAATTTGAAATTGTCTTAATCCATGTGTTTGAACCTGTGCTTATGCTATCCTTGTTCCCATCATCTAAAGTAATGAGTTGGCTTGTGTCGAATGGATAACTTGCACATTTTACGGCTTTATAGGCTTTTCCATTAGGTAGTTTGGCCTTGACTTTGTCAAGATCCTATTACCTAGATGTTGTCTAGAATAATAATGGTGATGCAGTATTTAAGGTGACATGTTGACTGGTGCTTGATTGATGCTTTATGCTTTTTTAATCTTTCAAGCTTGTCTTTCTAGTTTGGGCTTATGCTCAATTTTGCCATGACTTATTGTTTGATTAGTTAGAATGAAGATACATGTGGTCTAGAAGAATGACGAAAATCTCTTTTTACAGGATCGAGATTGTGAGGTTTGGTATGTCAAACATGGCCATTGTTTCCACCTCATAGTGCTTTTGGAACACTACAATTTTGAAGCAGTTAGTTGGAAAGTAGCTTACTCAAGCTATGGAAGCTAGAGAAACTAAGAAGACAAACTAGAAGCTAGGAATGCAAAAAAGGTCTGCAATGGCTCGAAATGTTAGAGGAACTAAGACACCTAGATGGCTTGAGGATGTAGATGAGAGACGGGGAAGATGATAAAGGCTAGGGATGATAAAAGGCAGGCAGATGGTGGAGATGTTGAGGGAACTGAGGCATCTAGATAGGTTGAGGATATAAATGGGATGGACTGAAGTTAGTAGCCATTGTTTTATATTTTTAGGCAACCATTTGTTCTTAGCTTGTAAGGATTAAATTGCTTATAATGACAATTCGTTTCCTTTTTATAATGACAATTCGTTTCCTTTTTGCATGCAAGTTTTGCAAATATGACTTGCGTTGCTTCTATGTTTGGGTGCTAGCTAAAACTTTCGCTACAAGAAAATCACCTTATACAGCCAATTTTTTGTAGCAAAATTTGCATTTGCTATATATAATATTAAATGCAACCAAACCTTGCTACATATAATAACATATGCCACAATTTATGGTTCTTTATATAATATTATAAGCAGTGCAATTATTAATATATGTAGCTATATTTAACTAAATATAATATTATATGCAACACAACTTGTTTTCTTGTATATAAAGTTACTTGCTGCTAAATTTTACTGCATAAAATGAGTATATGTAGCCATCTTTTGCTACATTTAATTTCGCTAATAGCCATGCTCAATTGCTATATATAATATTATATGCAACAATCAATTCACTATGTATATTAATATTACATAAATTAAATAAAATCTATACATAAAATATTAAATGCATCCATAGCTGGTTGCATACAATACTATATGCAATAAAAAAGGGTGCTAAATTTAATATTATTTGTAACAAAATTTAACATTACATATAATATCAAATACAATCAAATGTGGTTGAGTTTATGTTTATATGCAGGCACTTTGGTTGCATTTATTATGATATGCAACCAAAAATAGTGTTGCACATAATATTATATGTAGCCCATGTAACCTTAAATATAGTCAAATGTGATTGAGTTTATGTTTATATGCAACCACTTTTGCTTGCATTTATTATTATATGAAACCAAAAATAACATCACATATAATAGTATATGTAGCCCATAATTGCTACATATAAATATATTATATGTAGCAAAATTTAGCACTATATATAAAATTATATGTAGCCAAATGTTGTTGCATATTATATTATTTATTAAATTATATATTTAAGTTTTTAAATTATATTTATATGAATTATTTTATTAGCAAAGGATAAAAGCAATATAAAATGGCAAATTATGTAATATTAAGATAAAAGTAATCTATTTACTAATGAACCTACTAACTTTGGATAAATTTACCTTTGTTCAAGTACTTTATAGATTAATATTATCAATTAATCTAAACTTTAGAGCATTAGTTAATGAAAATTACTAAAATATAAAATTAAAAATAAATAAACTAATATTTTTAATTTTCTTTATATATTTTTTCTTTTTCTTACTTAGGAAAAAATATTTAATCTTTATATACATTTTCTAATTTATTTAGTTCAGTTATATGCCTATAAACATTCGAGTTGTAATTCAAAACGACCATTTTGAAACTTCAAAAATGTTAAAATAAATAAAGAAGGTTTAGGTAAGTAATTTTGGTGAGCTACTTAGTACAAGGGGGAATTATAATCAACTTAATTTTTATCGAGGTAAAGTAATTGATAAAATATTTTACCAATTATGTAAAAAACTTAAAATATAAATTTTTGATGCAGACGTAAAGTTTATCTAAATTTATATAATTAATTTTTCTTTTTTAAAATTATTATTAATGTGTATTATAAATTATAATAAAAAATTTAATATGCCAGTTAGTTCAATGTAAACATAAGTACTTTGTAATTTTTAAAAATTATTATTAAAAATATCTAAATAGTATATAAATTATGATGAAAGAGAAAGAATAAAAATGGAAAATAAAATTATTTGTGACTTTAATTTTGGATGAAAAAATTATATAATTTGCAAAAACATAGTACATATATAGTAAAAATTTATTGCATAAACTATAGTATATCTAGCAGTAATTTGCTACATATTCTCTCATATATAAAAATTTTTATTAAAAAACTAATTAACATGTAAATTATGGTGAAAGAGAAAGAATAAATTAGAAAAGAAGATTATTTGTGATTTTCATTTTTAAAAAAATAAAGTATATGTTAAATAATATAATTTATAAAAATATAAAATATATAATCAAATTTTACAACACAAACCATAATATATATAGTAGCAATTCTCTACATGTACTCTTATACATAAAAAGATTTATTTCATTAAAAATAAACTAATTAGCATGTAAATTATGAATAAAGAGTCAGAATAAAATTTAAAAAAGATTAATTATAACTTTAAATTTAAAAAAATTATATATTAAATAATATAATTTATAAAAATAATATATATATATATATAATCTACTACCTAGTAAATTATGGTAAAAAAGAAGGAATAAATTAAAAAGATAATTTTTTATGACTTTAATTTTTTTCAAAATTACATCTTAAATGATATAATTAGTAAAAACATAGTTTCACTATATATACTACAACATTTGGCTACATATTCTCTTATATATAAGAAAATTAATTTTATTAAAAAATAAATTAAATAGCATATAAATTATGGTAAAAGAGAAGGAATAAAATTGAAAAAGATAATTATTAGCCACTTTAATTTGAAAAAAATAAATTATATATTAAATAATATAATTTATAGAAGCATAGTATATTTAGCAAAAATTTGCTTTCACTATATGGACCTTTATATACAAAAAAATTTATTTTATAAAAGAAATAAACTAAAAAGTATAAAAATGATAATGAAAGAGAATGAATAAAATTGTAAAAGATGATTATTTATGAATTTAATTTTTACAAATTATATATTAAATAATATAATTTCTTAAAAGATAGTAAATGTAGCAAAAATCTTATATAAATACTATTATATCTAATAATTATTATTTTATCAAAAATTAAATTAAATAGCATAGAAATTATGTTAAACATAGAAGGAATAAAATCCAGAAAGATGATTTATTTGATGATCTAATTTTAAAAAATAAATTATATATTAAATAAAATGATTTATATTATGTTAACAAATTTTGCTACATTCACTATTTTAT
>JAYJMB010004163.1:0-33645 GCA_036873735.1 Pouteria campechiana | reverse complement strand
AAATATCTTCAAATGTTTTAACTAAAGTAATAATGCTATATATGACGGTCAGAATGGATTTTATCTAATCATTTTTTTCCCTTGAATTTCAAAGGAATGGTTCCTTTGAATCATTTCCCTACTTTATCTACATATAGCTTATATCTCTAAACTCATAAAGTTTGAAGCTTGACATAGAAACACAGCAGGACACTTAATAGTGCATCTGGATGCTTGGAAAAGTGGTGGAAGCGAAAATGGGTAGTAAAAAAGTTCCCTTTTTCACCTCATTTAATGTAATTTGATATTTTAATTACTTAACGAAAGTACTTTTGTTTTCTAATTATTACCTATATTTCCAATAGTTATCGCCCATCTTCTGATCTGAAAAGTGTATCTATTTTATCTTTACTCTACTTTCAATTGTCATCCTCTATCTCATCACATCATTTCTACTCTCTTCCTCCACTTTTCCTTATTCAATTTTTTTTGCCTTTTTTACATCCCCATTTCCATCTATTCAAATGCACCCTAGTGAAATAACTAGAAGATAAGCAAGAAACAAAAGATGCTTTCTTTCTTTCTTCTTCTTTTTATCTGTTTCTTAAACAAAAGATTCCATCTTTCTTTCTTTATTCTTCCTTTCACCTATTCTCCTTTTCCTTTTTTTTTTTCTTTTCTTTATACCTTCTTTTTTTTCTTTTTTGTTTTAGGAAATCTAATCCTTTATTTCCTTGCACCCTCCAGAAGAATGTTCCAAACAAAAGGACACCGAAAAGTAAAAAATCGAAACTAGAAAATATAATAAACCTCGAATTCCCCAGAAAAAATAAACAAATTGTCATACCATCAAGAAACCTCTGCTGGAAAACAGCAATAAGTCCAGACTCAATTTCTACCACAGAAGCTGTCAACTCATGAGGTTCTGTAATGGCAAGATACTCAAGGATTGAGGCAGCATTTTTCTGCAAATTTGGATTTTGAGTCTTCAAGATTTCTATAAGACGTGTCAAAACACTACAATCCAGCACCTTCTTCCTGTAAAGGCATACATTCAATGGTAAGTATAACATATGAAGTAAACAAAAGGGGAAAAAATTTAAAATAAATAAAGACTAAGTTTGCTGAAAAAGTTGACGCAGGATAGAAGTGTAATGAGTCCTAAAAATAATTACTTTTGGATTATGGATCTAAATATGTAAAAAAACATAATTTAATGCTGATTCAGAAAATAAAATTTAAAGTAATCAATATTTTCAAAACTACATAGTGATTCCAAAACGTTTACAGCAAGGGACACAATAATTCCTAAATCATGAGAAGATCTAAGTTCTCAAAAAGTATCTTCAGATATTAGAATTAGCACATCTATGAGGGGTTAATTTATCTTGGGGTTCAGGGGAAAAAAATAAAGATTTAGAATTTTGAAAAGTTTAGCTTTGAACATAATTAATATCGCAAATAGAAAAAGAAGAACAATAGAGGATGATGATGACAACAATGACGATGAAGAACAGAAGACAAAGAAGAATAGAGGGCATCTAAGAATTCCTTAGACTCATACCACCACCTTCCATAGAGATACATAGAGATCTTTTATATTTAATTTAATCAATTCATGTCTTGCCGTATGAAGTTTACACGTTATTTATATGGAAGAAAAATGTGTATAAGTAGGTGAGTGCCCCTAAGTTTTCATGGGTGCCCTTGAGTTTTGATCAAATTGCACGCAACATTGCGCAACTTTGCTCTTAACAAGCATATACTAAGGTTTGTTCCATTTTTCACAAATACTCCTGGAGTCACAATCCGTCACGAAATGATTGTTAAGTCAATGAATGACGTTAAAATCAATGTAAATTAACAGAAAAACTCATAACCCCTGAAATCTCAAAAAAATTATGTTTTTTTCTATTTTCATTAAAAAAGATTTTTCTATTTCATATAAATATTTTCAATTTATACTTCATTTTCAACTCTTTATTTGAATTTTATAATTTTTTAGATTTTATTTTTTTGAGGTTATGAGTTTTCAGGGGTTTTTTCGTTAATTTTCATTGATTTTAAAGCTATTTACTAACTTAACGACTATTTCTTGATGAATTGTGACTTCAAGGGCGTTTGTGAAAGATGGAACAAACCTTAAGGGTATGCTTGCAAGAGCAAAACTAAATTATACCAGGTGCAATTTTATCAGAACTCAGGGATGCCCATGAAAATTACCCAAATTATTGAGGATTGCATAACTACTTTTCATAGATGTAAACAAAATACCCCTAAAATTTTTAACACTACAATGCCTTGCTTGGACAAGTTATGACTTTCATAGGCAAACTTGGATGTGTAATCTTAGGCTTGTTTAAAAGCTAACCCAATAGGCCATAAAATGTGACTCTTTTTATAGTAAATGTGCTGCAATTAATGCCCCAAAAGTTGCTTGTAAAAAAGTGATGAATGATTAATCTAAATAATCCAAGATCTAAACACTCAATTCCACAGAGTCAAAACTATTAAAATGTTTAAGAATCACCAGGAAAATCTCTAGTGTAATTAGGCTTGAATGTTATCTTCTAGCCATATTTACCCCATGGTAGTGTGATGATGCATTTGTGATCTTTGATAAACATGATAACCATCTCAAACATCCTTTTTAATTCTCCCTAGCGCAGTAATGCCCTTATACTGCCCAAACAAATTAGGAACAAATCAAGGTTGATTCTTTGAAGCTCCTTTGTGGTGATTCATGTACAATTTGAAAACAGTCAACCCAGCCACTTCACCAGCAATTTCCAATATCCACCAATTTGGATGCCATTTTATAACCTAGGATATGCTCGATCTTTTCTCTACTTAAGAGACATGTGACCAAAGGAAGATTAGGAGCATCAACTGAAGATCCAAATGGGTATTAGGGTACATTGTAGACTGTGAAGATGTTGGGTTATGATTATGGGATGACAAAAGGATTAAGATGAGACAGTATAGGTGATCCCTAGTGTAAAACTAAATCCTCCACAATAAAATTATAATTAATTACCATGTTTCGTGGAAGCTCTAGGGCATATGGTTACGACTGATCTTCTACAGAATTTTCAATAATCTTACACCGTGCATGTATTTCTTTAAGATTCTAGGAGGCAATTGCTTAGGACTAATGCATGCTATTGCCATGTCACCCTCTTAAAATTCCTAAAAAATTTGATGTACACCTGCAAAAAGCTTGTAATATTATTCATTACTAAAAAAATTCTTCTAATATGATTATGTAAATCATATTTTTCTACATATTTAGATTCATATTTTGGTAATTATTTTTAGGGATCATTACACATTTACGCTCATGCCCTACATCAGCTTTGGTATCAAAGCAAGTTTATACTTGTTGTTGTACATATTTTAGTTAGCATCTCTTTCATTCTAATTGCCTTAATTCACATTAATTGCTACCTTAGTCCTTTCAATTGTTGTTATTTGCATTATAGACACTATAATTCTCATATAGTCATTGTCTTTACCTTCTAGTTATAGTGATTTGCATTCTAGCATGATTTTGAATATCGACATTGAACATTATATTGCCAGCCAAAAAACTGATGTGATACAAGCATATCGTATCCGTATTCTTACCCAGTATTAGACAGAATTTTTATAGTCAAAATCATGAAACAATATTAAAAAAAACAGTATATACAAACAATATATATATATATATATATATTATGATATATTAGTCCATTCTTTTGATGAATAGTTGTTGTCTGTCAATTTGGCATATAGTAGTTAAACCACTACTATATCACAACTCACAGTTTGAGCCGATGGCAGGTCTCGGTATCATTGAAATATAGATGCAAATTGATTAAATTAGGTTTTGAAGGCAAATTGTTACCAATTAGAGGGTTTAGAAAACCATTTCAATGAATTTTCCAGTAATATGAATGTCCACCTGGAAGCCTTGGGGTCTTCTATTCACCACCACTATCGTCATCAAGGATAAGGGCTCAACATAATAATAGTGAAATGAGAAGACAACATCACATTAGGCATGATTATTGTAAAGGGAACAACACAGAGCCCAACCAAGCTAGGGATATATACAAGAGTGATAGTGGACGTGCCTTCTTTCAATGAGAGACTTCACCCTAAATTATTTTTGTAGTCAGTAGACATGGAATACCACTTCTGAGTGGTAAGACATATTTGATCAAAGCCTGTTAGATTGCAAATATGAAACTAACTGAGCAATCTAGGTTGTATTTGACTAATTTAGAGAATCAGCTAGACAAGAGGAGTGAGAAGCCCATTATTGATTAGGTTGAGATGAAGGAGAGACATTAACGAATATGAAATTAACTGAACAAGCAAGGTTGTATTAGACTAATTTAGAGAATCAGCTAGACAAGAGGCATGAGAAGCCCAGTATTCATTAGGTTGAGATGAAGGAGAGACGTTCCTTCCTTTCTGAATAGGCTCGTTGCCTTATGCAAAAGTTCAATGATTGTTTCAGGGTACATTAGCAACTTTAAGCAACTCATGCTACCATGTGATGTGAATAAAGAATCCTAAGGTAACTTTATATAGGTTCTAAACTGAGATTTGACATTAGGCGTGAGTTGATTACAGATGATGCAGATTCTTTAGAATGAGCATTCTACATGGTCCTAGAATATGAGCATACTTAAAACTCCAATTCAATAATAATTACAACTTTGTAGCTAGGGAGTCACCATCTATAGGAATTCACATGGCGACAAGCAAAGCAAGTCAAGCCTCTTAACTCTATGGTGAGTATGTCCAAAGGGACTAACCTGCAAGGGGATCAACTAAGAGAGATCAAAGGTAATGCTGTTGTTTCCAGTTAACAAAATAGTGATGATTTCTACAAATGTAGTGTTTTGATCATTATGCCTACCAATTTGCAACTCAAAATCTTTATGTCGGAAAGGAAGGTGTGGACCATGAATTTGGTGAGTGTTAGGAGTAAGTATAACACATCCCTAAAGAGAATGGGATTGATGAGGAGAAAACAAAAGATTCCTTGCTTTTACCTTTTCGCGGAGGACACCTGCGCTTTCCATGGTTCAAGGTGATAAGAGAGGGTGCCCCATGTTTTAGATGAAACACAGAGAAGGTTGTCTACTATCCATAGTGAGATGTTTAATATCTCAACTTACGGATGAGGATAATTAGAGGAGGACCAATGTCTGCTACACGTATACTAAATGTGGAATTAGAAAAATGTAAGGTCATCATAAATAGTGCAATTTGTCTCAATATTGTATATCCCTCAACTATTGTCAATTGGGTTTCAAACCTGAACCACATTCCACTCCTTTAAATATAGCTTGGGCGAACAAGTCCTCCATCCCAGATACTCAAAAGCATCTAATACATTTACAATTCTCCACATATTAGGATTGAATTACATGTGATGTGGTTCCATGGAAGTGACTCACAATATACTTTGAAGGCCATAGTCATTCGAACTAGTTGTGATAAATTTTGGAAAGCCTAATACCAATGTGCTTGTATGCAATGGTAAAAAAGATCAATTTGAACTCACTTCCATCAAAAGGGCCAAAGGCACGCGTGTGCACACACACACACAAAGCGAGAGAGAGAGAGAGAGAGAGAGAGAGAGAGAGAGAGGGATCATGATGTGTATCCAATTCGTAATTCTGGGCGTAATCATAGATATTAGGTTTTGTTTATTTGATTAGGGATTTTTAAAATATTGTGTTTGACTTAAATAGTTATTATTGATATTTTATTTGTTACGGAAATTTCTAGGGTTTTGTTTTTTAGTCTATAAATAGGGTAGCTTGTATTAGGGTTGAAAATACTTTATAATTAAAATTAATTTTTTTTTGTGCCTTATTTCTCCCTAAATTCTTCCCTTCTTCTTCTCTTTCCTCCATTTTTATCCCCTTGAGAGGATTTTCCCTCTTTCTTCTCTTTTCTTCCTACTTATTTTACATCAATTTGGTATCAAAGCGAACATGATGATTTTCTTTCAATTATTTTTCTTGAAATCTGCCTAGAAATAAAAAAAAACTTCTTACACGCATTTACAATACTCTACATGTAGGGTTATTGTGCATGCTATTTGGTTACTTCATCTTCGATAGCAATAATCTTTGACAAATCCAACGGCTCCCACTCATTTTTGGCAATTCACAGCATCTACAGACCCAATGGAAGTCTTCTTCTTCCATTCTGACAGCATAGCAACGTTGAAAATCCTTTTTTGACAGTCCTAATGGGTTTCTCCTCCATATTCAGCAACCTCAATACCACCCATCGCCTCCACGAGCCATTGCTAGGCATTCTTCTTCGATTCTAGCAACATTGCAGTGTTGGAATAGGGTTCCCCAGTTTTAGAACCACCTCTGCAAGACTCTAGCCTTCATCTATCTCCAGTAAGTCAAAACAGTGATTCTACAGATTCCTATTTCATCTCTTAGCTCAGTTGACACAGATCACCGGTGTTGAAGAATTCAAATCCAACCACCACAAGCATCAGAATTGCTATCCGACGAGCCATTGCTAGGCATTCTTCTTCGGTTCTAGCAACATTGCAGCATTGGAATAGGGTCCCCTAGTTTTAGAACCACCTCTGCAAGATTCTAGCCTTCATCTGTCTCCAGCAAGTCAAAACAGTGATTCTACAGCTTCCTATTTCATCTCCTAGCTCAGTTGACATAGATCACCGGTGTTGAAGAATTCAAATCCAACCACAAGCATCGGAATTGCTATCCGACGACTCTAATCAAACAAGACAACGTTTTGAAACCCATCTTCTTCCCATCTCCAGCAAGCTCGAGGAAGGCAATTGGAGAGAGGGAGGATTTGGTTCCATTGCAACACCCCCCCCCCTCCAACAAAATAGGTTGCTAATTTATCTGTTTGAAACAAAACCATTCTGAACATTTGCAAAACAGCCCTTTGGTTTCTGCAATTTACAAACAATCCTTGCTAAAACTTTTTACAAATAAGTCCCCATCCCCTGAAGTATTTACCATTCAAACTATCTTTTGAATTTACAAAGCAGCCTATAAGTTGCTGGAAATTATAAAAAAGTCCACTTTTTAAAAATTTCAGAAAGACTTTCTTTCAAAATTTATAGTTTGGTACACAGGTACTCGAAAAAAGTTATTAGGACTTCTTAAAGAGTATATTCTTTCCACTTGAACTTGAATTAATATTTTATCTATTTGTCAAGTTAAGATCTCTTCTTTTATTCATTATTTTTCTAGCTTTGGTGACTTTATTTAGCATTTTAAGTTAATTACTTTAATGTAAAATTTTATATTGTAATGACATCTATCTTTGTGCATGTGAATTGCATCGTCCATTCGTTCTGAGTCACTTGTGTTAAAGTCATCATGATTACCAATACAAAAATTGCAAGTACAATTGAAAAATTATCCCAAACTTGTGACCTCGTCAATGAAAAATATAACTCCTAGCTCAAAAATGTAAAAACCTATCCCTAGAACAAGCCACTTTCACTGAGTTCTTGTCCCATATAGAATATAAACCCCAAAATCAGTTTGATATGCAATTAGAAGTCCAAACTCAGTCTATACTCCAACATCTAGGCAAACGTTCTTTTGATGAATTTATGACAAATTTTCCAAAACTGAATGTAAGTTAATCTTCTCATAATGGGCATAATCTAAGTCCTTTAAGACTGCACCACCAATATAGAGGTATTTTCCCTCCTCCAGGTATACTTAGGGGCCATCTTCAGTTCGCAGGTCTTGGCAGAGAGTTTTCAATTGAGAACCCAAAAGGTTTTCCAAATGTTAGAGAAACAAGCATAACTGAACCTTAGCAACAAAACAGAGCTCAATTATGAGACTTCCTACATCAGCCACAACAGAATATGATAGTTAACCGTAGGCATATCCTTGGGGATGATAATGTCATAAAAAAAGTCAAGGTTAATGGGTCTAGTTTTGATGGAGGATTTGATCCTGCTACTTCATCGATTGGATAACTAAATTAGAAAGATTCTTTAAATGGAACAACATGACAAATGCACAGTGTATCTGATTTACAAAGATTAAATTGTAGGATTTACCCAATATTATTGGTTAGGTATGGAAAAGGACATAGAAGAAAGTAGAGAGGCATATAGCACCACAAGCGCTAAAATGAAAAATAAATTAAAATTAAAACGTGTGCCCTATTTTCATAGAAACCAACTTATGTACCAATCAATGAGTTTAAGACAAGGAACAATGACAGTCACCGAGTACTATCATAAATTTGATAATCTCTTCTTGAGATGTCAGATTAATGAAGAACGGTGGGTGATTTGTATTAAATTCATCAATGGTTTTGAACCTAAATTGAAACAAAAATTAGTCTTACATGCTCCAAATATCCTTGAAGAAGCGGTTTATAAGACTTTAGAACTTGAAAAATATCAGAAGTCTCCACCCTTTAGACGTTTGACTTCCGCAATCGGAGAGACTCAGGCAACTAGATATACATCGAGGTCAGTATCTAACCAAAGGGTGAGTCCACAGAGTAAAGCTAGTAACAACCTTGTTCAAAAATTCTCTGAGAATGCTAGTTCTAATGTTGCATCTAGTTTATGTCCTAGAGTGTCAGAAGTTGGATGTTTTAAGTGCCATGATAAGGATTATACTGCATCATATTATTCTAGTCATACTCTTAGAATTGAAACTGAGATAACTGAGGATTATGATGAGAGGGAAATAGATTGTGTTATTGATTCGTTAGATGAACCTAAGGATCAAGACTTAGAATATAATAAAAATCAGTATGATTTGGAGCATGTAGGTGTCATGAGATGTATTTTATCTACTCCTGATTCTGAGAATGATTAGAAGCATACCAGCATTTTTCATACTTTTTCACATGTGGTAACATTGTATGCAAAGTTGTTATTAATGGGAGTAGTTATATGAATGTTGTTTCAAAGGTTGATGTAGCCAGAATGAAATTGACATCCAAGCCTCATCCTAAACCATATAGAGTGACATAAGTAGATGAAACCGCACTACCCTTCCATGAGAGATGTTTAGTTCAAATTAAAATTGTAGATTATAAGTACCAAGTATAGTGTGATGTTCTTCCAATTGGATGTGGCTCATTTTTACTTGGTTGTCTTTGATTATTTAACATGAATGACATACATTATGAAAAATCAAACACATACTTTTTCAAACACAATGAGAAATCTATTCTTTTAAGACCAACCAAACCATCAATGAGAGAAAAACCTCAAAAGAAAATTTCTCCCATTGAACCCCCGGAGAGAAAACCTTTGCATATTTTGGCTAAAAGAGAATTTGAAAAGAAGAGTAAAGAGTTTGGTTTAGCGTTGATGTTGGCAGGAAAGTTTGAGTCTAGTATCTATGTAGATGAGTCTGCTGTTCAGTCACCGAAAGTTGCAAATCTTTTGAATAAATTTAGGGAAGTGGCCCTTGAAGAATTATTAAATGATTTACCACCTATGAGGGATATACAACATGCTACTAATTTAGTTTTGGGATCATAATTGCCAAATTTATCATATTATCGAATGAATTCCAATAAACAAGTTGAACTCAAATGGTAAGTGGATGAGTTGATCTATAAGAGTTTCATTCGTGAAAGCCTAAGGCTATATGTCGTACTTGCCTTGTTGACTTCAAAAAAAGATGGGTTTTGGAGAATGTGTAGATAATCAACCCATAAACAAAATAACAATCCAGTATAGATTTCCAATACTTAAACTGGATATCATGTTGGACCAAATGAATAGCTCCCAATGGTTCTCAAAAATTGATCTTCGAAGTGGATACCATCAAATCCGAATTAGAACTGGTGATGAATAGAAGAATGCTTTTAAGACTCAAGATGGGTAGTATGAATGATTAATAATGCCCTTTGAATTGTCAAATGCAGTTAGTACTTTCGTAAGGAGTATAACATAGATTTTACAACCTTTCATTGGGAAAATTTTAGTAGTGTATTTTGATGATATATTGATTTACAATCATTCTAAGAAAGATCATTTTGTTCATTTAAAACATATTCTTGAAACACTTTTCATTGAAAAATTGTATGTTAATCTCAAGAAGTGCTATTTTATACAAACTAATGTGATCTTTCTAAGATTTAATATATTAGCTCATAGTTTAGTTATGGATCCTTCTAAGGAGAGTGTTATTCGAGATTGACCTGAACTTAAATCCCTTCATGAGATTCATAGTTTTCATGGGGTACCTAGTTTTTATAGGCATTTCATTCTATCATGGCTCCCATAACTAATTGCATTAAAGGAAATGAGTTTCAATGGTTTAATCTACATCTAAGGCATTTTGTGAGATTAAAAAGAGAATAACTGAAGCATTTGTATTACAAGTTTTTGATGTTGCATGTGATGCTTCAAGAATTGGTATTAGAGGTGTTTTAAGTCAAGAGGGTCATCCCATTGCATATTTCAGTGAGAAACTTAATGAAGCTAAGCAGAGATATTCAACATATGATAAAGAATTTTACAATGTAGTACAAGCATTAAGGTATTGGCGGCATTACTTGTTACCTTAAGAATTTGTACTTTATTCTGATCATCAAGCTTTCAAATATTTGCAGTCATAACGTAAACTTAGTGCCAAAAATACTAAGTTGATAGAGTTTCTCAAGGAATATACTTTTATTCTTAAACATCGTGCAGGTGGTAAGAACAAGCCAGTAGATGCCCTCAAGCGTGTAGTTGTAGTCTTTCAAATCATGAGTGTCAACATCATAGGTTTTGATAGGTTGAAGGATGAGTATGTCATAATGTTCAGAGTTTAATATCATTTTTCAAGAGGTGCAGAGTGGAAACCGTCAAGAATATATTGATTTTATGGTCAAGGATGGTTATTTATTAAGAGTTCTAAGTTATATATTCCCAACACTTCATTACGTGGTTTTTTAATTCGAGAATTATATGCAAAAGGCATTGCAAGACATTTTGGTAGATATAAGGTAATAACTCTAGTTGAAGATAGATTTTATTAACCTTCTTTTAAATATGATATTGCTAGAGTTGTGCTTATGTGTAAAACATGCTAGTTCAACAGATTGAATCGATTTTTCATTTAATTTTTTTAATTAATAAAGCATAATTTAAAAAATCTAAACTATAGATATTAATCTAAATATATGAATCTTTTGTATAAGATTTTATTACTTAATTTATCTTTTTATTTTATTAATCATAGTATAATTTAAAAAAATCTACTGTTGAAACAAACCATGCCAAATCGGATCGGTCAATTGACCGGTTCACGGTCAAACTGGTCTGGTCCGATTTTGATAACACTGCAAGCATGTTGGCTAGCAAAGGCAAAGAAAAGAAATATAGGGTTGTATACGCCATTACATATTCCACACACTCCTTGGAAAGACATTAGCATGAATTTTATTCTTGGTTTGCCTAAAACTCTTAGAGGGTTTGATTCTATTTTAGTAGTGGTAGATCGATTTTCAAATATGGCTTATTTCCTAACATGTCAAAAGATTGCTGAAGCATCATATGTAACAAAATTATTTTTCAAGGAGATTGTTAGATTACATGGATTGCCATCTACTATTATGTCTAATTGGGATGTTCGTTTTATGAGTTATTTCTGAAAAAATTTATAAAAACTTTTTGGTACTAAACTGAAATTTTCTTTACTTTTCATCCACAAACTGATGGTCAAACTGAGGTTGTTGACCGAAGTTTGGGAAATTTACTTAGATGTTTGATAGGTGAGCACTTAGGTACTTGGGGTTTAGTTTTGTCTATTGCAGAGTTTGCCTATAATAATTTTGTTAAAAAATCCATAGGGAAATTCCCATTTGAGGTTGTCCAAAGTTTTGCTCCTCGTGCTCTCATTGATCTTGTACCTGTGTCACCTGATATTCATGTTTTTGCTTCTGCCGATACATTTGTACAACATATTCATGATGTTAATACCCTTATGAGAAGAAAAATTGACTTATAAACTTGCTTCTAATGTGCACCATCATGAATTTAATGAAAGTGATTATATTATGATTCGTATGGGACCTGAAAGATTTTCTAAAAATTATTTCAAAAAGTTGCACGCATGAGCTAATGGTCTTTTTCGCATTCTACAAAAATTAAAACCAGATGCATTTGTTCTTAACTTGCCTCTAGATATGGGTATTAGTTTAACTTTCAATGTAGAGAATTTGTTTCCTTACGGAGGTACTTTCGAGTCTCCTCTTTTAACTACAGGGTTTTTCTCTAGCTTTTGATTCTGTTCCAATTCTAACCCAAACACAGTTTACACTCACAAGTCAGGTTGAGAATATCCTTTAAGATGACATTATTACCTTTTCTTCAAGCATACTTCATAGATATCTTGTTAAATAGAGGAATAAGCTTGACACTGATGCTACATGGATATCTGAAGAGGAGCTTTAGACGTTAGATTCAGATTTGCTACCATTATCATCATGCTAACCCTCCAGTAGAGCTTTCTTCCAAGCTAGGGAGAATTTATGGAGATCGTGATATTATTCTAGGCACAATCATAGATATTAGGTTTTATTTATTTGATTAGAGATTTCTAAAATATTGTATTTAAGTTAGATGGTTATTTTTGGTATCATATTTGTTACACAAATTTTTAGGGTTTCGTTTTTAATCTATAACTAAGGTAGCTTGTATTAGGGTTGAAACACTTTATAATTGAAATTGATTGCTTCTGTTTGCCCTAATTCTCCCTAAATTCTTCCTTAGTTCTTTTCTTTCTTCCCTTCTTATCCCCTTGAGCGGATTCTCCCCCTGTCTTTTCTTTTCTTCCTACTTGCTCTACATCAAAGAGTCATTTGACTAATGGTTGGCTTACATCTTGATTGTGAGAGAGGTTGGTGAGTTATCCGAGGATAGACTTTTTGAGTTTCCAAGAGAGGATGCCCCTTTGCTTGAGTAGTTTAAGAATGCTGCCTTTAATGAGAGACATCTGACATGCCATTGGTCTTGTCCTAGAATCTTCACTTCTAATCCTCCTCATTATTGAATGAATCCCGCTAAACATGTTAAGTTGCAATGACAATTAATAAATTATTGTGCAATGGATCTATTCATCAGAGCATGAGTCCTTGAGTTGTTCCTACTCTTTAACTCCCTAGAAGTATGGGACATGCATGTTGATAGTCGATCTCTCAATAGAATAACAATTAATTCATTCATACTCTTGGCGTTTGTGAGGTGCAGCTCCCTCTCAAATACTTAGGACTGCCCCCAGTATCTACCAGATTGAGATGCCCTTATTGATTGCCCAACTAGAGCCAGGGCCATCAAGCCTACACCATCAACATTGCGCTATTAAAGGCTTTGAGTAGAGCAAGGAAGCCAAAGGTGAAAGCTCTCTATAAGTGGGAGTTCAGTCACTGTTATATCTAGTCCAGTTCCTATGCACTCAGCCATTAGTCCAATGCCTCCAAATAGTGGCTGCAATGGATATGGAATAGAAAGTTTGAAACTTCTTAGCCACTTCATTTAAACTTAAGTCAGTTGTACTTGAAGATATGAAATGAAGAACCAAAATCCGGAATCGCTTCTTTGTGATGACAATGCCAAACAAAATATCAAGTTGGCTCATCTGTCTTTATGTTGATCATTACATATAGATTTCCTATACAACATTTCAATGGTACACTTGATATGATGGTTAAATCAATCATTTGTTCAAAATTGACCCAAGAATTGGATATCATAACATCTGCATCTGACCTGAGGATGAGTGGAAAATTGACTATACAAGTGACTTGCTATTTGGCTCACTAATGCACCTAGTACATTCATAAGAGACTCGAGTATCAAGGCCATTTATTGAAAAGTTTTTTGTTAACTGTTTTGTTTCTGTTCTGATATACAACAAGTCTAAGAAAGACCACTTCACTCATTTTGACATACTTAGGAAAGAAAATTTGCGTGTGAACTTGAAGAAGTGTTCTCTTTCGACCACTCAAGTGATCTCCTTAGGATTTACTATCTCATTTGAGGAAATTTTAACAAATCCTACCAAAAGAAATTCTATAATTGAGTGGTTGAGCCAAAGGATATCTATAAAGTGTGAAGCTTTTATGATCTTACTGCGTTCTATGGGCACTTCATCAAAGGATTCAATTCTATTATGGCCCATTTAATAATTGCATTAGAAAATGGTAGTACCAATAGACGAAGGCTACTTCAAAAGCCTTTTTTGAAGTCGATATTAGGATGAGAGAGGCACCAATATTATGTCTTTCCTCATCACCATCAGCATCATAAGTTGCTTTCTACCTAAGTGAAGTTAGCTACAAGGATCCATTGTGCTAGTCCTGTTGATCTGGATTCATGTCCTCAATAAGCCTAAGTGTTCTCATATCTTTTCAAATAACCTAAAAACCAAGTTCTTTTCGGCATTCTTATAATTCTTTTACAGCCTTCTATTTTGATAAACTCATTCCTTCTAACATTTATAGTTTTCACATGACCAAATCACTTAAGTCTACATTTCCTTACTTTATTACCCATTGATTCTACCTTGAGGTTATGTTGAATTAATTAGTTTCTAATCTAATATTTTCTTGATTTACTGCTCATCCATCTCAACATCCTCACTTCAGCTACACTCATTTTACGTGTGCGTTGTTCTTTAATAACCCAACATTCTATTCATAAAGCATAGATGGTTTTATATTTTCTTATAAAATTTTCTTTTTAATTTAATTGGTACTCACTAATCACATAGAATTCTAGAACCACAACATCATTTCTTCCACCCAACTTGATTCTACATGTAATATTCTAATCAATTACTACGCTTTCTGAATTATTGATCCTAAATATCAAAAGCAATTCACCATTTATCTAGCTTTAAATTTACACCTTCACTTGTCGCATCTATCAAAACTACATTATCTGCAAATAACATATACCAAGGCCCATCTTTTTATAAATATCTTGCGAGCTCATGTACAACCAAGTAAAGAAATAAAAGCTGAGATTCAAACTTAATGTAAACCTCACACAATCAGAAACATAGTCGATTCTCCGCTCATCGTTCTTACATTTGTTATAGCTTCATCATACATATGCTTAATAATATTGATATATCTACTAATAACTTTTTTCTTTTTCAACACCTACTATATTAATTCCCTACAAACCCTATCATATGCTTTTTCCAAATCAACAAAAACTATGTGAAGGTTCCTCTTACTCTCTATATTTCTCCAACAATTGCCTACGTAAGAAAACAGCTTCAGTAGTGGATCTTCCAAGAATAAAACATAATTGATTTTTCAAGACATCTGTTTCATTTCTCAACCTTTGCTTAATTACTCTTTTTTGAAGCTTCATAGTGTAACTCATAAATTTTATTTAATAAAAATTAGCTCACTTGTGAATATCTCCTTTATTCTTATCGATTGACACAATAATACTTTTTCTCAATTCATTTGACTTTTCTTTAATCTTGTAAACTTATTAAATGAATTTGTCAACCAATTTAAACTTATAACTCTTATGTACTTCCACACCTTAATTGATATATTATCTAGGCTTAGAGCTTTTTTAATTCTCATTTATGTTAGGGCTTCTTTCACTTTGGATACTCTAATGCTATGAAAATAAATAGCATCTTTATATTCCTTGACATTTGTATTTTCGCTTAATCTTACACATTTCAATGGATCACCATTTAATAAATTATAAAAATAACTTTACCATCTTTCTATAATTTCATCACCCTTTATCAAGACTCTTTGGTCTTTACTCTTAATGCATCTAACACAAGCCAAGTTTTTACCCCTTTTTCTTCTTAATTTAGCCAATTTATATCCAGCTTTTTCACCTTGTTTAGTTTCCAATCTATTATAAAGATGATTATAAGACTAATGTTTAGCTTCACTTATAACATTTTTAATATACTTTTCAGAGTATCCTTATATTATTGTAAATTTATATCATTTCATAGATTTTACCATAGTTGTTAAAGGTGTAAGGCGCACCAAGGTGCAAAGGGCTCTCCGGGCCTAGGCACAAGGCACACTGGCAAGGCGCGCACTTGAGTGAAGCAAGGTGCACATTATATAAAATCAAATAAATTTAATTATACATGTAATTTATAAGAATAAAATAACAAGATTACTCAAATGTTAAATATAATCCACCAGCTTTGGTTAAGCCAAAAAAGAAATGGGAGATTGGAAAATTTAAGAGTCCTACTTGAATATTGAAAGTTTTTTCATTTAATACATTTATAGAAAAGTTCAATCGTGCACACCAAATACACCTCAGGGAGCAAGAGGTGAGCCTGGGTGGGCCTTGAGCCTAGGCGCGCCTTTACAACTATGGTTTTTACTTTTTTTAAAAAAAATTCATTTGTAATTAATCGCCTTTTGGACGACATCCTCATCCCACCACTAGGTATTCTTATGTATGAACCTAGTATTTTTATCTATCTAAGATGCTTTTCCCTACTTTTCAGATACATCTTGCCATCTCAATAAAAAAAAAAAAAAAAGATGAAAAATAGAACAAGAAAAGGTATATAGGGAACCTGGAAATTTTTTGGAGTCATATCACACCACAACCTTTCAAAGATGACACCAAAAAGATCTATTCTGTTTCATTTAATCAATTAATATCTTGTCATACAGCATCCACATGTTAACTACACAGAAAAAAAAAGCACAAAGTAGGACTATAAAATTGATAATGATTTTGTAACTACTTTCCATGAAGTAACCAACAATCCAATGTACCCGTCAAATTCGTAACTCTGTATGGGCATCGCTTGAATGAGTCAGATCTTTCTTTAACAGACTTGGATATAAGTAATCTTAGGCTTGTTTAAAGCAAACTCAATAGGCTATCAAATGTCACTCTTTTCGCACTAAACGGGCTTCATTTAATGCCCAAAAAGTGGCCCACAAGAAAAGCGACAAAAATACATAATTAACCTCAATAATCCAAGCTCTAAGGACTCGATTCCTAAGGAACAAAAATTATTAAATTATTAAGAGAAACAAGACAACTGGAATTCTAACTAAATCAACGAATAAATCTTAGATGTGGCTGGGCTTGACTGTTATCTTCTAGGTATAGTGACCCGATGGTAATGTGATGAAGCTTTCTTGATCTCTAATAAACATGATAACTATCATAGGCATCTGCATCATATGTATACATGCAAAAACATGCTTTGCATTTTGCTTGACAAAGAATGTGAACTTTGAGGGTCAATGAGAACGGGTCACCATGAAGATGAACTTGAGGGTCAATGAGAACAGGTCACCATGAAAACAAGAACTAGCATACTGATGTCTACTATTTAATTTACATTTAGTAAAAGGAAGGAATCAACTTTTCCCCTTTCAGCTAATGATAAATGATAAGAAAATGTCTTCATATACGCATTCAAATTTGGCTGAACATGCATGCATGAAATAACAAGCGGGTAAGACAACAAATATTAGGAGAATGACACAAACAAGAATCAGACATGGAATATAGCAGGAGAAGAAGCAACAGGAAATTAAACCAGGTCATGAAGTTGCAAAACTAGAACAATTGCAAATAGCAACAATAGGTGATAAGATGGAGAAGCCTAGAAATAGCACCTAGAAAGTTTGGATAGAAATGTTGCTATTGAATCATTTCTAGATAAAAAAGTTAATGAATTAGAAATTAATGCATACACATAAATAGAGATCATATTGACAACGGAATACATGCCTTTTCATTTCTTTGAAAATTTAATTTAAGATAATATTATCAAAAATTTTAATACGCTGCAAAATCATACTTCGAGCCATAAATGTCTTACACTAATTGACAACTCATTGCAAGAGGAAAAAGCAAAATCATTGGGGATTTTCTTAACATGGTCCAATTTCTCGAACTACAATTTCAACTGAAAGATCTGCATTCTGAAATGTGGATCTATCTACATTATACTGAGTCTAAGATATATTTGGTTCTATCTACATTTTTAAAGCATATATATTCGGTTTAACCAAGAAATTTGCAGATGTTTTCAATTCAGGCCATTTTCCTCAATTCTATAAATTGTTTAAAAACTTCAATTGTGAACTAGACTTGATGAATAATGTTTCTGAATATGTTTCCAATTAATTCAAAGGAAAACAGAATTTAAAAAGGTTAATTATCAGAATTGTTTAAATTGTATTTGGTTTGAAGCAAAATTTTTATCAGATTCGTACTTTCAGTGAATATTTGAAGAAAAAGAGAGGCAACAAAGTTTTGTGGGGGAAGGATGATTTTTCTCACATCTTACAGAGAAAGCGGCATTCGGCAACACTTTGGGTTATAATTAAAATCTTTCTTGATATTCACTTTATGAGCAACCTGAAATCAATAAACTTGTGACAAATCCCCTATAACATCGATACCAGTGATACATCAAGCAAAACATTTTTTTGTCCTAATATTTGTCACGCTGATATCCAAATGCCTGCGTGCAATGTTGATAATGGTAATAAATCCAATATTATCGATTCAGTAAACTCTGTGCACCCACTCATACATACATCCTAACATGGATATATACAGAAGCTCATTATATGAAGAAAATACAGGCATGCATGTACACCAAATACAGTCAATTCATATAGCGCCTTCAGTGACTCAGTCTACAAAGCATGAAGCATGTTTGTGTAGTTCCTTCTCACCTTTTCTTATGGGAATCTTTCACATTTTTCTCGATTATCTCTTTGATAATCATTACAGCACAACATACTCTGGGTAATAGTCTTTGGCACCTATTTCTACTAGACAATATGCCATTTTGCTTTGATTTCTTTGTCATATCAATAGAGCCATTAACAGGTCACATTTAAAGTAGATTTGTCCTAAAACCAATTCGATAATTCAATTTGAAAATCTGAATTCAATCAATAATCAGATAGATTGTCCAGATCATGCTCTGAATTTGAATTCAATAAAATAAATGAATCCAAAATTGGTCAAATAATCATTTATTAATGTAAATATTCTTTTGTTATTTTTTACTATAAGGATGTCCTATTTATGATGAAACTACTAATTAATAGTCAGCTTAAACTTTAAATAATGTAATAAAAATTAGCTGACCAGATTTTCATCAAATTGGACTGTGGAGAATCCAAGTTCAACCAGATCAGTCATCAAATCTTTTCTCTTTGATCCAAGTGCAATCTGAAAGATCTGTTTATTGATTCAAATCCAGCTAATCTGGACTAGATTTATACCAATACCAATATAAATTTTAAAATATTCTTACAAAATTAACTGGACAGATACTAATCAACTTGGATTGTGGGGAATCCATGTTCAATCTGATTCCTAAGCTGATATTTTTCCTTCAATACTCCAAAGACAGCCCTAGATACCAATATCCCCCTTTTCAAACAAATTTTAACTGCATTAGTCCCTAACAGTGGCATGCCTAGAAAACCACCAGCCTCATGTGATTAAGGATCACGAAACACCACCCACAACCCATTGCATGGTGGTACTCTGTCCTTCAATCAAAGGAAATATCACTTCTAGATAAGCAAATCCAACAACCTTTTAAAGAGATAGAAGGGTAAAACATTAGGAACTCAGGTGCTCTTCACACAGATTCATTGGTTTCCTTGATTCCCTGATTCTCTTCTACTTCCTTCTGGTAAAATTCTTGTGTGATCATCCATCCAGTGCTTGCTCATTAGGTCATCCATTGACTCCAACAACTGCCCTCCAGTACTTCCCTCTTGCCCATCATTGGTGCACAAGACCTCCCTTGATCTAAACCAGTTTGACTAAGATGGCATGTCTCCCATTCCCTTAGCCCCAGTAATTCTACACTATTGATATTCAAAGGCAGCCAACCCACAATTTTCTGAGTTAAATACTGTCAAAAATTTTGGAAGTACCTAATCTATGCAGACAGGTTTTCCCAGTTCTTGAGCATTCCTGGGAATATGCAACAGTGTGAAGATCACAGCCAATTCTTTTAAGGCAAGAGCAACCACTAGAAGGCAGCACAATTTTGTAAAAGAATCATTGAATTGAATATCACAGCATGGTATATTTTCATTAGCAGAACTAAAAATACCTATGCTTACAACAAACAGCAAGAAACAAAATGGATATAAACATGTGGGTAATACTGAAAATGAACCCAGCAAAACAAACCATTAATTATCACACAAATACATAACTGGGGTACTGGCTAACCTTGTTATGCCTTCAACATGTCTGCTCCCAGTATTCAATACCTCTTTTGATCTGTTACTTGATCCATAAATTGATCTATCATGAAACTGGTACAAACCACAACTGCGAGTTAATAGGAAGAAATATGTGCGGAAATGTGGGGAGGAAACATGACTCACATTTGTTTTCATTTCCTTGCTGGGGTCCAAAATCCTAGCCAGTAAATTCACAGCCTGCATCTCCAAAAGCTTTCTGTCAGCAAGAATGTACACAACTATGATTGTGTTTCTCTGAAAATCTTTAAGGAGACAAAAACCAATAAAATTGTACAGCAAGTTACCTTTTCCACCAGGCTTGATCTGTTGACATTTTTTAGTACATCAACAATATGATCCAACACTGCATCAGTTTCAAGTAGCTTGCACACTTCGTTGCTGCAGTATGGAAAACATAACAAGGGATTTATTATAGGTGGTTTATTTGCAATAAACTTCAGTAGACAGTATCATAGTTTCAAAGAATTGTTTGCATTGAATAAATGAATATATCTCCACCAACTGGATGATGCAAAACATACACCTACTGAAGTTGCACACAAATTGGTTTGAAAACGATTTACAATATAAACAAATTACCTAACAGCTAGCTTTTCCAAAGCATAGGCAGCAGCAACCTTGACATCATCATTATGACGGCCTAGTAGAGGAATGAGATGCTGCACAGCTCCAGCTTCCTTGAAGGAAATCCGCAAATGTTCATTAATAGCTGCTTCTGCAATAGATTGTGCAGCCCTCGTGACGGCTGATTGATCCTCAAGTCCAAGAATCAAAACCAATCGAGCAACACCATCCATCCATGGCAAAATAGTATGCTGCTTGTTAGAAGGAGATTCGAGCTGGGGTTTCCTTCCATCTTCCAATTCTATTGCCCCAATGCGCACAAGAAATTGTTGACGACTTTGTCCTAAAATGGCATTCGTTTTAGCTTCCTCCAGGTTAAAACTCTTATCTTTGATGTTTAAACCTAGTAGTAGTTTGGAAGCACCATATGTTGGAGTTGAAGGTATCCATTCACATTCAGTTCCATCAGGAAATGAAGGCCGTGAGTAAGAAACAGGCTTGAAGGATGTGTATGCAGCTGTACCAATTAGAGGTACCAGGATCAGACCCTCTTCAATAGTAAGTATTCTATAGTATTCATCTGTCGCCATTTCCAACAAGATACTTCTTGCTTCTTTCTTAGCAACTTTAGATCCTTTTACACTTTTTAAGATTTCTGCCTGCGCCCACTCTTCATTTGTTAAGATTAAAAAAAAAAAAAAAATCAAGGAATTTAGTGTTAACTGCCAATGCAAGCAACAAACCAATTAAAAGCCCTAATGACACTGCACAGAATGAATTTAAAATAATAATAATAATAATAATTGTGAAATAGCATGGAGATGACATATCCTAAAAACAAGAATTTAGGTTAAATGACTAGATAACACTATCTAGAACTGAGCAGTCTGCAATAAAGCAAACGAAGTTAGGATGTGTTTGGATTTTCAGAAAAGTAGCTGGAAAAGAAAAGAGGGGAGGAAAGTTTCCCTTTTCCACCCCATTTATGTGAAGCAACATTTTACCTACTTAACAATTCTACTTTTTTTTTTTCATTATTACCTATATTTTCAATATTTATTCCTTTATCTCTTCATCCAAAAAACCTAAATATTTTATCTTTATTCACTTTATTTTAAATCATTACCTTCTATTCCATCAAATCAGTCCCTCTATTTTCCTCCATTTCTGCCTTTTATTCTACCCCTCTTCATTCTATCCAAATGCACACTTAAATAACTAGCTGCCTGAAAACAAATTCTGAAAATGCAACATGGTCTATCCAATGAAAATATTCCATTTAAGGAATTTCTGAGGATATACATGTAGATACGACTTTTTTCAGGTAAATAGTCTAACAATTAGAACAGGGAAGCAGAAAAAGCAAAAAAGAAAAAGAAAAAAATATATTTTTCGCCCATAAAAGACTGAAGTAACTTCTAATCAGCATTCAACAAATGTGGACGTTTTGTGCATTAGTTTACTAAAGAAAAAATGAATTATTTTAGAACTTCAACAATATCTACTGTTCTCTCTTCTTCTTTTTTTTTTTTTTTATCTCAGACACACTCGATTCATCAGAGTTGCATTTCACTCAGAGACTTGACCAGGAGTCCGCTTTGGCCCCATAATCCATGTTACTAACAAAAAAGGAAAACAAGTAAAGCAGAGCTCACCAACTTTCGAATGACACCAGCTTCAACCATAATGCTGTGAGTGGACTGATCCAAAGCCAAATTTGCCAATACCCCTCCTGCTGCCTCCTGTATTTTCACTTCCTCATCATCAAGGAACTTAAAAAGTGCCGGAAAGAGATCTACTCTTGCAATATTTTCTCTGAGTTTCTCATCAACGGATAAGTTCCACAAGGTACATAAGGCTTGTTCCTTTACCTGCAGAAATAATGCAAGAATCAGTAATAGACTGCCAAGCACATAACACATAATAACATCTCTTCCATACATTTGCAGTTAAAGAGGAGTTACTGAGAAGCCCTATAATTGCTTCTATTGCCCCACTTGCAGCTATAGAGTCAAAGTAGAGGTTGATAGAAGATATTGTCCTTAAAAGGCCCGCAGCTGCTTCACAGGTAGAATGGGAGTCTGACTTCAAAAGGCTGATAGTTAGAGCAATGCAACCAGGATATCGCATAATCTCATCAATGCAATGCTTTCCCCCTTGTGAGTACTCCCACAGTGTAATTATTGCTTGTTCTCTATCTAGAGGATCATTATCCATCCCAAGCATTCGAACAAATAAACCCACATAACCAGCTCCAGAAGCACCACTCTTAAAGGCATTCATACCCTGAAATAAAATACACTAGCACTTGTCAGCTACCAATGTAAAGCTTGAGAACATACTGGAATGAAAATAAGAAAATAATCAAAAGAAACTCAAGAACTTGAAAATTTGTGCATTCACAGCCATGTAGAGTCACTGCAGTGCTATCAAAAAGATGACTAACAATCAATTCAAAATATGTATAAAGGCAACCCAAAAAGTTTTGCAATTTTTTAAAACAAAGTCATCAGTCACTTGTGACTATCACAAGCAAAACAGATAAAATACACACATACACATTTATTCAAAAAATGCATTTCCTAACCACCTAAAGCCTATATGGATGACAGGCACCTTTGTGTACTGTGACAGCATAACAACAAGTAATGCTGCCTGATAAATGGGCAGCATGGAAACTCGCAATACCAATTAATCATGGTAGAAATAATGATGTTTACAAGACATAATGCTATGTCTCAAGACACACATGGGAGAAACAGGTCCTTACAAGATATCATGTCTTTTCTCCCCGCCCCACCAAAAAAGAAACATGATAATTTTTTAATTCAAAATAGAATTGCCCCCTTAAATAAAAGGGCAAATATAACAAATGATAAATAAAAAAAATTGAAATTTTTTTTACCATACAAAGATTCTATATTTATCAATTAAACACATGGAAAATCTTGATTGTTTGTTAAATCTTCTGAGGGTTATTATATGGGTTGTAATATATGCTAAATGCATGTGCAGTGAGTTGAGAGTGTGGTTTAAAAATGAAATGAAAGGCTTTGCAAGTGAGAGGAAGAATAGCAGTGAGGAAGAAAGAAGAAAAGAAAAGGAGAAATAAGGAAAGGACATCGAATATTTATTTGTGTTTATTCTTTTCGCCACCTATAATATATTTTTGGTGTTATTTTTTTATTGTTCAATTTAAGGGAACCTTAAATTAAGCTCTTTTTCTCAATTTTCCCTATTTTAAGATTTAGAAAACCCTAAATTGTATGTTTGCTATTTATTTCTTCAATTATTCAATTTAGAAAGCCTTAGTTTTTTTCTCATTTTCTCCTATAATTCAATTTAGGTAATCCTAGATAAAATCTTTGCTCTCAATTTTCCCTATTATTCAACTTAGGCAACCTTAAGTTATAGATTTATCATTCAATCTAAGGAACCCTAGATCAAATTTTTGTTATCAATTTTTCCCTGTTATTCAATTTAAGGACCTTACATCAAGCATTTATTATCATTTTCCCCTATTATTTGATTTAGAAAATTCTAGGTTACATATTTGTAATTCTATTCTTCTATTATTTAATTTAGAGAACACTAGATGAAGTTTTTCTCTCTTTCTTTCTTCTTGGATAATTGTAAATTTTGCATATTTACCTCCAAGTGATTGTAATTAAACATACTTTTTGTAATTCTTTATTTTAGTTGCTTCAGTGTTATTGACTTGTTGTTAAATTTATTTTATGATGATATATTATAAAAAAATAAAAAATTTGAAGTTATAATATCCTTTAAATATTTAATATTTAAAAAAAAAAAATTCGGCCCTCCCAAACAAAGGTCCTGGCTCAGCCGCCAGACGCACACAAACATTCACTACACCAGCCCCCACACACAAGCATCCACTACTCCCACAAAAACATCCCCACTACACACACAGAGAAATGGTAAGGAAAACAACCAACATTTGACGTTTTGAACCCTATGTCAAAGGCACCCATGAAATGGATTTGTATCAACCAAACTAACGCCATTCAGGTAATCTCATCTGTACTCATTCAGATTTTCCTAAGCCACCCAGAATATTCTCAGCACATAGCCACTGTAGGAGTCGCGCAAATAGTGGCAACTAACTAGTACAATGCAAAACCTTGAATCAAGATGTTGCATATTGCACACGGTCATCTGATTGTCTTCAGCAGTTATGCATTCCACAATAAACGTATGACCACATTTCATGTTATCACTTGTATCCAAATTGCCACTTCAAATCTTCGGAGCATCTCAGAAGCATAGGCTTAGGCGCCAGTATCACACAAGAGGGGAGTGGGAGTCTGAGAAGTAGTAGGCAACTCACATTGGCATGGTCTGCACCAACTGAGCCAACACCCTCTTCGGCTGCGCAGCCGACGACGAGGTGCGCACGGCGGTGGATAGGAGAGAGAGTCGTGAATCGGACGACTGGGAATGACGGTGGAGGCCATCTTCTTACTGAGGGGTGCCTGTGCCTGCGGCGGGTCGTCGTCAAAGTCAGCGGCTTTAGCTTGGAAATGGGCGGTGCAATTGCAAACGCCATGATGTGTGTTTTTGAGAGAGAGAGAGAGAGAGAGAGAGAGAGAGAGAGAGAGAGAGAGAGAAATCAGGTAGCCGAAGGCTAGGCCGACCGGCTATATCATCGAAAATCTGCGCTGGTCTGGTCCTTCCGGAAACTACCACCAAAAATTTCCCTGCCCCCTCTTAGCAATCGTACGATAAGCATGGGCTTCCTTATTCGGCAAAGAAATGGGCCGATCCCTGCCCAACCCACGTCCAGTGGCGGAACCAGGGATGGTACCGTTTTATCCTCCAGTTCTTGGATGAAATATCATGATCCGAAATCGGCAAAATATCAAGATCCATAAATATTTTGAAAATTGTTTTGAACTTGCTTGAAATAATGATAATATTTTAATGACTATTTTCTCTTTGGAATATGAGTCATAAAAAATGCTTTCATGAAAATTTACATATAAAATGTTTGTTTGAAGTCTGCAACAACGCAGAAGTTAAATTCAATTTATTCATTATGATTCATACTACTTGCTTAATTAAGACCAAAAAATATATATTACAATCAACGATTTAGAATTTTATCCGCAAAAGCTATTTTCCACCTCAATTAGTTTAAACCTAATAAATCTCAATTTTCTCATTATGGGTGTCGCTTAGGTTGGGTATCGCTTAGGATTTCAAGTGGGTTAAGACCATCTTTTGGTTGCTAAGTTTGAATTGTTTCCAAAAATGCAATCCAATATAAAAATTAGACTTAATAAATATAGTTGTAAGCTGACTAACTATAATGTCCTGCATCCCCACCCTACGCATTTTGGTCATCCTATAGATTATTCTCTATTATGACCTATATGGGATGCTAACATTCTTCTTCTTCTCAATATTTTTTCTATTTTTAAGAAAAATATACAGCCAAAAATTTGACAGAGTCTAGCTTGAATTATGTAATAATAAACTTGTATATTCATCATCATATATAACATTTGAATTTAATAATTATAAAATAATAACATGACTCACTAAACTAGCCAAATTTACCCAAAGCTTCCCAAATCCTGATTCGCCCCATGATAACAATAATACTATTCACCCCATGATGGCAATAACATGACGTATCATACACATTTATCACTATTATGACATACCCTATCAATACATTTAATATACAACATTCTGATTTTTCAATTAAACTTATACAAATATACAATGTAATTACCATTTTGATTCATTATACTATCACACCACCAAATGAATATTTTCAAATCTTGGTCACTAATTCCAATCCATAGTTAGAATTATTTACCTATCCTATCAGGTAAAAAAAATAAAATAAGAAGGCGTGAGTCCCGGTAATTCAACAAGTAGGCATGATTAGTAAATCATGATTAATCCAAATCATATGTTCTCAACCGAAACAAGAATAAATGTGAGACAATCATTATCTCCAACATCACATCACATTAAGTACATCAAGTAATACACATAAAGGAATTTTTATTATTCTCATATAACCAAGCATTCATATGCTATCATACTTATCAATTCATGCAGTGTTGGGATATTTTTTCCTTCTTATATTTAGATATCCATACACAAGAATAAGACTAATATTCATAAAACATGAGCTATTCTCTATCTCAAACAATTACATGTGCATGTCATGGGTCAAACACTAATTATTGCAATTCAAGGGATACCACTATCCCTAATATTCATAAACCATCAACCTTTAAAAATTACAAGATATTCTAAATCCCTAAGCAAAACATACATGCCCCGAAATAAATAACGGAATATTTATATCTGCATTCATACATTCAAATGAAAAAGCCTACTTACTTCTTCAAAGAGCACTTTCATAAACCTTCCTTTGGTCTTCTTTCTAATTACTTGAGTTGTGCATCATTATTCCATAGCTTACACCTACTCGATTGTGGTGCACATATCTATCTCATTCATTTATAAAGGCAATTCTACATAATTCATATCCAACATTCTTAATATAATAACAAGTTCATTAACAATAAATTACACCCTAAAATAACAATCTTGCATCCCATTCTATTAGATTCTTAGGGTTATAATCAACCCTTCTTCACATAGTTTATTACTCATATGGCCTTTCATTAAATACCTTACAATCATTACTTAAGTCATAATGTTTCAACAAGTTTATTCAAAGAATTTTATATCCAACAATATATATACTAATCGTACAAGTCAATTAACAGGTAATTAAGCTTAATTACATATCAATTAAGATCTTAATGCCAACAATTTGTTGCTTAAACACTTATAGTCAAAAGCCCCCTTTTAAACCTCATTTAGGTTATGGTCCAAAACAGGATTCTTCACTCTTAAACAACCTCAATAAGTCCCAAAACATTATATTTCATACAATAATAATTTTTTCCCATAATAATTACACATAAGTGATGAAATTGAGGAAAATTATTATTCACAAATTAGGCAAAACCTTAGTAAAGCATAATTAATGATTTCATAGGCCTAAATCACTTCCAAATCATGATGATTAACTTATTAATTATTTTCTCCATGATTTTCATATCAATTCCACCATTTTCCCTAAAATTACACTAGTCATAAAAACCGTAGCAAGCAGAAAATCCCAAACTCAGTTAAGGAAGACTTACCACCGATTCTAAGCATAGCTTCCCTTCATGAACAAGCTTTCAAGCCCAATACTCCAAATAGCTTCTTCCATTTATCAAAAATTGAGTTTTCTTCCATTTTCCCATTATCCGAACTCTTAAAATCTAAGCTTAGATGCATGTGTGAGTGATGATTCATCTAAATCCTCTTGTTTTCTAGCTAATATCACAAGATTTAAGCATGAATGGGGCTAGGGGCATGAGGAGGAAGAAAACATGATGGACTAGAGAAAACCTAAACAAAAAATGGATTGAAAAAGTTGGTCATCCAATTTTATTCCCCATTCAATGCCGCGATGTCAAAATTTCTGACATCGCCCCTACCCTTATCTTGATTTGATACCGTGGCGCCAAATTCCAAGCACAACATCAAATGTGCTGCCCCCTTGTTGTTTGTGATTTTGTTCCCCTTTTTGCTGTGTATCTATTCTACTTTGATTCCCCCCTTTTCATTTGCATTTATTCATTATTTTTTCACTAATCATGACAATTAAACTATAATAAATTAATTCATCACTGCAATTAACATTTAAAAAATTTTCTCAGCTCAATTACTCCCCCTTTTCAATTACATTAGAAATAACTCAAATGTTTGTAAGTATTTAAGTACCAATTTACTAAAATTAACACCCCAAGTGTTACACTAACTCAACTCAACTTGATATTAATATTTTTTAAAAAAAATTGCTCAATCTTCAACTTACCCTCCATTTTCAAAGATAAAGGTGCAACTTCAAAATTAAACTTCCACCTCAAAATTTAACTTCAAATTTATTTCTCTTTTGAAAGTTAATATTGTCGTAAGCCCTCTCTTTAACACAATGACCCTCATGTATATATGTTTAAAATTAATATATTAAAATTTATATTTTATACATTTGTTGTAATTGAGTGATATGTTAAACCAAATTGTTAACTTGACTTAATCCAAATTTAATTTGCATTTTAAAATTTTACATTAGGGTTGAGTTAAACCACACTAGACTTGGTCAATAAATAAACAGGGCTGATAAATTTTTCTAAAAATAAGATTAGGATTGGATTAACTAGACCAAGCATAATTCAACTTGATTTCTACCCATGACTCTCATCAATGCTAAGTAATATCTTTAGTAAGCCCAAAACTTTTACATCCTTCCTTTAGCAAATTTTTTTCAATCTTTTTCTAGTCTTTTTATAATATTTTATTTTGATTCACTTTCCTATGTTTACCTTCTTAAACAGTTAAGTTTATTTTTCTTCATTTATTATTTATTAATTCTACTTTTATATTGTAATATTTCATTTTTAATCTTATTTTTTCTTATTTTATATTAGATCATAAAATTATAATGAATATGTAGCCATTAAATTTTTTTCCTTTTACATGGTTCATCTAATTTCAATTAAAATAATTTTTTGAATTTTGTCCAAGTGGTGACAAACCATATAAAAGAATTAAATTTGACAAAAAATAGTATAAGCCATAAAAAGATCATTTGCACAAAACTTCTATGAAAATATGTAAGACGTCATTACACTTCATCTTTTGCACTCTCGCCTTGAGGTCTATACTAATTAGAATCCAAATAATATAATATTAAAATAATTTCACATGACATTGATTTTTTTAATAGGAGAAAACAATAATGTGGTTAAACCTGAAAAATTCGACCCTACCCTTTTATTAGATCAATTTGGTTCTAGATCGACCCAACTCTATTTTTTTTTTTACCATCGGGTCGGTTCTGTTCGGTTCTAGTTCCAAATCGGTTCCATAATAATTTGGTCCCAGAGTTTGAGAAAATTTAAAATAACAAAGATCATCCACCAATCTAATAAAGATATGATATGACTCCAAGTGCACCACTGAAAGAAATAGACACCACGTACAGAATGAATTTGAAGTCTTATACAAGCATCATAAGAGTTTGTATATGACACATGGAACTACTTATATTGGCGTTAGGCTAACATGTTTGGAATAAATCTGAAATCTATAATGAGCTACATAAGCATCATTATATTTATCATATAAGGAGACGTGGGGGTGTTAGACCCTTCATTGGAGTTGCCTTCATCACACCACTGAAAGAAATCACAATTTATATAGCCCTACATAAATTCAAAAATCACAAATTATAGCCACAACTTTACTTATTTTGCTGTCTAGGGTCATAGTACAAAATGATCAAATAGAACAGAAAAAAATATTTTGATCAGATAAAAGAACTAAAGGACTACATAATACATACCAGAGGTCTTGAAACAATTTAAACATTTCAGAGATCAGCTAGTAAATAGATGAAAAAGAAAACTTAGGTAAAGAAAGGTCTTGATGCACTAGTTTGCATATAAAACTTCATACTCAATGAAGTTTTACCAAAGAAAATAATTAACAACATATTTAGCATGCCAAAACTAAATATTATATATAATAACTTTCGCCACATTTTCCATAAAGAGACAAAGATAAATGCCACAAGGACAATGACATCAATATCAAAATACAACTAATAAATGAACCAAATCAATGATGAAGTGTCCTATGAGAAAAATGGAATAAAGGCTCAGTATGAAAACAAGGCAACTAGGAGATTATTCAAAATTATTGTCTTTGAAAACAATGACATAGTTTTACTTGAAATTTATTCTACAAAAACCAGATAAACATTTGGAGTTGGATTTCATTTTTTCCCTTATTTTGGAAGATAAGTGACACTACTATAGTTGAATTTTAAGTTTTTTATTCTTTTGGAAGGTATGTGAAACTGCTAATGTTAAAACCCAAGCAATAGACATGCACAAATGCATCTACCATTCAAATTTAACAAGTAGAATTGTAATAGTTAAATCTTCAGTTGCATTTATATTCAACGAACTTAGCAGCTTTGAGGAACATTACGAAAATAGGCCTCTAAGTTTCCAAACAACATGATTTGCAATCTGAAGTCTAAACTTGAAACTGACATTGCTTGTTCTTGCTAAAAGCTTTTTTGTAAAGAATAATAATGGAATGTCATTTATAGTGATTTGCGTAGAGGGCCATGGACAGAGAAGCACAACAATAAATTGACAAAACTAAGCATGCAAATTTCCAGCCTCATACCATGTGCATTAACACACCCCAACTATCCATCAGAAGTATGCAAAACAAAATAAGATATCATTAAGATTATATTTAGATACAGTTCAAAGAACAAGTTGCAGCAGAGCTTCTCCAAGAGCTTAATAACATAAAGGGAAGCATTTTATTTTGATATGGCACACTTGACGAATGATCCCATTTAGAAATTAAAGCACATAGTTAATAAAAATAAAACAGTGCATTTAATTAGTAATCAAAATCAATAGGAAAGAGGAAAAAATACTCAACAGAGGCAGCTGCAAATGACCATGACTTGGGGATGAGGCACAGAGGCAGCATCCATGATTTGGGGGCGAATGAGGCAGTGTCCATGATTTGGGGATGCACTGTAAGATTGGAATTGAGAGCTCGAGGATGCAGGTGGAAGAACTGAAAAAGAAAGGGAAAAACGAGTGGAGATGGCTGGCTGCTGTTGGCTGGAAGAATCAAAGAGGAAAGAGGCAAAATAAGTGGAACTATGGAGATGGCTGACTGTGGCCTTGTGGCTAGAAGAATCGAAGAGTAAAGGGCTGCAGAGATGGTTGGCAGCTGCTGGCTATGGTTGGAAGAAGAGTGGAGATGGGCCAGACGGCTGGCTGCTGCTGTCTGTGGCTTGAAGAATCAAAGAGGAAGATGATTGGAGATGGTCGGAGACAGACGAGCAAGATTGCTGGAGATGGGGAAGACTACTGGAAGACGGTCAGTGACTGACAAGACTGCTAGAAGTGATGAAGCTTGGAAGAAAAAATGGAGAGGAGAGACCGGCTATCTCAAAGCCTAGAAGAAACGACAAATGGAAGTGGAATAGTGGAAGCCCTAATTGGCTCCTTTTCTTTTCGCCCCTTTCCGTAGTAGCCATAGACGATGAGACGTCCTTCTGCACGAGGCAACACACACACCCTTCCATTCATAAATTTTTTTTTAATATATATTAGTTATACGGGTCGATTTTGGGTACCCAACCACCCGAATCAATTTAGCCATACAGGTCGGAATGGCCTACCTGAAATGACCCTATGGGTAATGTAAGTATAACAGACCTTGATTAAAGTTGAGTTGGTTTCAGGTCGACCCATGAGTACTCGACCCAAGTTGCACCCCTATAAAACAAGAGCTTATTACAAAAGACCTAATTATCTCGACCAATAGGATGGAGTAGAAAATGGATGAATGAAAAATTACAGACCTAAAGAGAAGTGCTAGCTGGCGCTGACCCATTCTTCCATACTACTTCCTTTACCTTCTAAAAACCTAATTAGAGAGAAAGAGACACTGATCTCTCATCATCCATCCTTTTTATTAAAACATCCTCAATCAAACACAAATCTCTCCCTTTTAACTAACTTAACTAATCTCTCCCTCTCCCGCTTCCACCAAAACCCAAAATGCCCAAAAAAGGGAAAAGCGTCAACGAAACATTTCAAAGTTTCTTCGGCCTCTCTCTCGCTCTACTCCCTCTTTTCCGGTTCTTTCCCTTTCTCCCGTAAAGCAGAACTTCCAAAATCCAACAGAAGCCATCTCTCTCTCTCTCTCTCTCTCTCTCTCTCTCTCTCTCTCTCCTGATGTGGCCACCGTGGAGTAGTACAACATCCCGCCGGGCAGCTCCACCTCGCTCCTTCTCTTTCACCACCTTCAAAGACATCATCTCCCTAGTCAGCGACGAAAAGCCCAGCCCTCCTCCCTCACAAAGCGACAAAACCCCCATATCACCTCGGAAGATCGCCTCCATCTTCCACCGCGTCAGAACTGCGGCTTCCGCTCTCCGTTCCTGGAGAAACACCGTCCCAAATGAACAGAATCCCCAGCGCGTCGTCCTCTACTTCACCACCATCAGAGTCATCCGCAAGACCTTCGATGACTGCCATGCCGTCCGCACCATCCTCCAAGGTCTGCGCCTTGCCATCGATGAGCGCGACCTCTCCATGCACCGTGCATTCTTCGACGAGCTGAAGGTGATCCTCGGCAGAGACGATTTCAATCTGCCCAGAGTCTTTATTGGAGACCAGTGTATTGGTGGGGCGGACGAAATTAGGCAGCTGCACGAATCAGGAGAACTGAAGAATGTGGTGGAGGGGTTGGAGGTGGCGCGGCCTGGAGAGTGCGAGGCCTGCGGTGGCATCGGGTTTGAGATCTGTAGCCATTGCCGTGGAAGCCACAAGTGCTACGCTGATAAAGGCGGATACAAAAGCTGTTCTTGTTGCAACGAGAATGGGTTGGTCAGGTGCATGTCATGTATCCGTTGAAATGGAGATGAGAGGAGATGAAGAGAGGTGACACAGGAAATTTTACAAGGAGAAGAAGCAGGAGTTAAGAGGGAAAACGGGAAGTTGGTTTTCATGGCAGTTCTTGTAGTTATTGGATTTTTCTTCTTTTTTCATCTTCTTTTCTCCTCCTTTGATTTTGAGAGATGGGATTTTTCTTTTCTTCCCGAGGGACCGAGAGAGAGAGAGAGAGAGAGAGAGAGAGAGAGAGAGAGAGAGAGAGAGAGAGAGAGAGAGAGAGAGAGAGAGA
>JAYJMB010004162.1:0-13261 GCA_036873735.1 Pouteria campechiana | reverse complement strand
ATGATTGAGAAAATGTTTTCAACACAAAAGTTATAGATCTTTAAATTATCTTTATAATGAATCAAGAATCATGTGAATTAGATATCATATGAGAAATATAAAGCTAAAATACTACAACTATCTCTAGAAGTTCACATTGTGTTTGAAATAAAAGGTGTCACTTTGAAGCCAAATTACTCATATATGGAGGCTAAATCAGAAAAAGTGATAACATAAAAGTTTTAGATCTTAAAAGTATCTTTTCAACACATCAAGAATCATGTGATTTGGATATCATATGAAGAAAATAGCCAAAATATCAAACTTGTGCCAGGCAGCAGGTTAGTGCCTCAGCACTGATTCAGAAAAGGGGAATTAGACAGTGAGTTAATGCCGTGGCACTGTGCTGCATCACTGGATTTTTGTGGTGCATTAGAGCACCAAAAAAGAAGACTTTTTAAGGGCTTATCAACCCATTTTCATTCATTTAAACCCTCTCTTCTTCCCTACGCCTGATCCTTTTGCCCCATCCCTTGTGTGCTCAAAAACCGTATTAATTGAATTAGAAATTCATCTTGTTTAAGCATAGAAATGATTAAGCATGCCTCCCAATTGAGTTTCTTCTAATTGGATGATGAGGAATTGAAGAAAAATCATGGTTGCTACAATCCATCATAGATTCTTTGGGATTTGAGGCCAAAATCATTCTCTATGGTGGAAGTCACATATGAATTGGTAAGTAAGTTAGTTTTTTCCCAATTAATCTACTTTTTTACTTGTTAGGGTTTAGTATATACTTGTGAATAGTGATTTGGGAGAAATAGATATGAATTAATACGCAAATCATGGGGGAAAACGTTTAATTCAATAATTATTATGTTTTGGGGCTTGCTTGGGCATGAGAAATCATAATTTATGCTTGCTAGCGTTTCTTACATTTCATGAACAGTAAATTTTGGGGAAAATTGATATGGGTTGATGCGAGAATCATGGGGAAAATGATTGAATGATTAATTGGAGTGTTTTTGACATACTTTAGATATGAGGAAATCAAGTTATGTTGTGATCCATGAAGAAGACAATAACCTAATTGAATAATGATTAGGGGATTTCATATATAATGACATTATGTAATGATTGAGATGACTTAGAAGCCTAATTAACTTGGTATTGAGGTGAATTTAATGTTAATTAAGTTATAAAGTGACTATATGTAACTGGAATTGAAATTTAGTTAATACACTTGATATGTAACTTCTACAGATGATGCATGCTATGTATTTGATGAATTGCTTCAATAGGAAACAACGTAAAATTGAATATGTGATGTGTATGATGTATGTAGGATCATTGAACATGAATGGAAAGTTGAGGAACTTATGAGGATGGATGAAATGGCACTTCACACAAGTAAGGAGGCTTCCTCTTTGGGTTGAATGTGATGTTGAATGAGAATTAGAATATCCCATTTGGTTGTATCCGGACATGGATGTATGATTGGGATATTGAAGATCCTATACTTTTATAAGAATACTATTATGATGTTGGCAACTACATGAATGTTGGGGATGATGAATATCCCTTGGATTATAATGATCAGTAGATGTTTATGTTATGAATAGGTGATGGTTCGGGATAAAAAGTTTCTTGTGTTTTATATATAATGATACTTATTCTTATATATGAATGTCTGAATGAAAGGGATAAAGAATATCCCATCATTGATTGTGAATTGATAATAGATGGGGATAAGGACTATCCCACGATTCTTCTTTTTATGGTATATATATGTGAATATATATAGATGGAATGTGAAATAGAGTAGTATGATATGTTGTGGTGCTTGAATGGCACAATTATGCTTTGTGGTGCCTGTATGGCACAATTATGGTATGAGATGCCCAGAGTGGGCTAAACTTGATATGATGTGCCTAGATGGCACAATTGTGATGTGATTTGATTTGCCTAAATGGCATAGAATGTATATTGAAATAGTGAGGACTTGAGCCTCTTGGATAAATATTCATAATATGATTCTTTAATAGTTTTTGCTCAGGTTTTGGATAAGAGAATATGTGGTTTCTGGTTTATTATTGTTTTATATTTTTGCCTACTTAATGAGTTGCTTGGACTCAAGCCTTCTTATTCTTATATTTTTGCTGAGAGGTCAAGTAAAGAATCCCAACTGTGGGTTGGGACTGATGATCAAGAGTAGAAGATATTTCGATGATATGACGGAATACTGGGATTTAAAATTCCAATGAGTATTTGTATAATGGTAATTTCATTATGTATTATATGATTATAGTTAAAAATGAATCCAAATGATGTAAATGAAATGTAATAGCATGTCATAGTCATTATTCATAATATTATAAATAGATCTATAGTATCCTAGTGATGTATATTGCCATCATGATGTGGTTTCAATCTTGGGTAGAGCTGTGGGTATGGGTGTCAGTGTTCTAGATGGAAATGTTGTCTTATAATTCTTGAAATATAAATTTTTATATCATTCAATACATGTATATTAGGTATAAATGCTTATATTTCAGGGCAAATTCTACCAAATTTTTGGCAAAAATAGGAAAAAAATGGGAAAATGGTATAACATATAGGCCCCAGGGTGGGGTATTACACTTCTGTATTTAGGACAATCATCCCATCTTTGATAGTTTTCCACAATTGATAATCTATGGCAATCAAAAAGTTTTTCATTCTCATCTTCCAGTACCCATAATTTGTATCATCAAACAGTGGGGGTCTGTAAGTGGATTGACCCTCAGTTGGAGTGTTGTGGAAGTAGCTGGCCATTGAGATATCTTCACAAGTTATATAGATTGGTATGTAATAAATAACAAGTGAAGTCTGCTCTAATACTAGTTGTTAGTCCCTACCTAATGGTGGCTCAAGAGGGGTGGGAGGGGGGATGTGTGAATTGAGTTTTTAAAATATATGGTCAAGTTCAAAAGGTTGTGCTGAAATAAAATAGGAAAGATCATATAGCACACTGAGACAATGGTTTTTATAGTAGCTTAGCCCTTAACTTGGTACCTACTTGTAATGCCTTGAAAATTCCAAGTATGTGAATTTCAGTTGTTGTAAATTTTGTCAGTTTGGCATGAAATATATTGGAGTATAATTAAAATTTTGAGAAATTTATCATGGAAAACTTATGCAATTGAGTGGATTATTAATATAAACATGAGCATGAGGTTGGAAATGTGTCAAAGTATGTTAAATAAGTGATTTAATTGAGAAAAAAATGAATTTAAATGGGTGGAGCACCGTATATGTATATATTGAAAAATAAAAAAATTATTATGAAAAAATTAAGAAAATGGATGGAATATTCATATTAATGTGAGGATGAGAAGGACATACATTAACCAATGATTAACAGTAAAGAAAAATCAAAAAATGCATGTAGAAGGGCGAAATACTGAGTGTGCCGGTAAATTTTGAAAATTTTTGGTTTAAATCAATTTTAATTAAGAAAAATAAATTAAATTATAAGAAATGACAGATTTAATGAATGAAAATTAATATGAGCATATGATTTATGAAATGGGCAGCCTATACATGTTAAAAACAAGGATTACTGCAAGTTTCAAAACTTTAAGAGAGTACATGTGCATTGAACCAAAATAGGTTACAAACTACTATAAAAATTAGCTTATAAATAAGCAATGCAACCTATTTTTTCCTTATCTCCCTCGTGTAACCCCTGCCAATGCCTTCGTTTGCTCACATTGAGCCCATCCCATCTTCTAAAATTCACAAATCCACCTAGTATGCTTAAAAGGTTTGGAAGCAAACTTCAAGTGGTGGAGATTGAAGTTGAGGGCTATGGTTTTCCTCTTGGATTAAGCTGTGGTAGCTAGCTTAATTAGGAGATTAATCCCTCCAAATGGGACTCACCAAGGAAAGCTCAAAATTCAAGTATGGAAGTTGTTGACTTAAGTTGATAAACATGATTATGGAAAGAATTCATGGAGATCTTGTTAAATTTATGTTGTAAATTATTTTGGTAATTAGGTTTTGATGTAAATTTTCCCAACTGGATTAGGTACTATAATTAGTGTTATTATAGAGTGATTAAGGTTTAATTTAGTTTAGCTGGGGCATGATTAAAACAGAAATAAAAATCAGTTAGGATGGAATTAAGAATAAATGCAAATACCCTGCTGTCCACTTAATTTTAGGGTTTGAAATTATATGATTTAGACATGGTGATTAGTCTTGATTGTAGGGGATTAATTATGTTTTAATTAAGGCTTTAATGGGGCAGTTAGTGGGCCCAAACAAATGGCAATTTGATGATGAAATCAGGTGGATATCAGGGGTGTAGAATAGAGTATTTAAATGGGTTGATTGCTAGAATTAATTGCAAATTTATTATACATAGGGTGTAATTGTGGAGGATGATTAAGGATTGATTAAGAATATGTCCCAAGATTAAGTGGAAGTGCAAATTGTAGACCAAGTGAGTTAAACAGGTGTTTGAAATGCATTTGATTTGGACAGTTACATTTTGGAATTTTGGGCACAAATGTTTAATATATTATGACATGCCATATATTGATTTAATTGTGATTTATTTGCTTCAGTTAATCATGATTGATGTCCTCCTTTAGCATGTGTGGGTTGCACTGAAAAACAAGTGAAAACGGATTGAAAATTGTATTAAAAACGAAATTGATACATGGAAATATTATCCTTATCAAGTACCCCTTTTTAGCTTAATGAAAACCCTGTAAAATTGTGCTACTTTGTAAATATAATTGTACTAGAAATTTGCAAATTTTGGTGTAGGTCCAAAAAAATCAGGGAACTAAATACCCAAAAATTCGCCAGTTGCCCATTTTACCAATTTTGTTGATTTCTGTATTTTATTTTTCGTTGCATCAAATTAAGTAATTTTTACCTAAATTTTTATAAAAGTTCTATTATGTTATTTTTAATCTATAAAAAAATTTGTAGATGATAATGAACAAGAAAATTTTGTATATAATTTTTATTTTATATTTTTGTATGTTATTTTTAATTTGCTCTATTTAAATTATTTGTATCTGATATTTTGGTCATACAATTTTGATACTATATGGAACTTATAGAAAAGTTTTTAGATCAAAATTAGATGGATGAATTAGAAAATAAAGAATTTTATTTTAGAAATTTTGTATATATGTTTTAACCCTGGGAGTGTCAGTATTTTTTATTTTTGGTGCCTGGTTGGCATGGAGCCCTGTGTAGATTATATAGTGATTTTATGATGGCCATGGGGCCAACATGTATCCGCCATGTCGCGATGAGTGACCTAGTTAGCCAAGGGGCAGTTGTTTTGGTAGCTGACGTGGTTGGGCGCTGCTATAGGCCTGGATAGCCTGTGTTCTTTGATTTGACATGAGTAACTGATATGGGCGCGTTTAGTAGTGAACTGGTACTCTTGTAAAACGTTGAGGGTGGGGTGCCACTATATACAGCATTGTGGTTGTGTGGGCCTGACAGGCTTCTAGCTGGTATGGACTCGACGCATTATAGAGTGAAAGGGTACTGTTTTGGATTTAGTGTGCCTCCCAGGGTGGAGTAGGTGGATGATGGTAGTGCAAAAATGAAATTATCTAAAATGCGATGGGATGCATTAGGTTGAAAAATCTGATTATTATGCTTCATTATATTAATGAAAAATATTTATGTATATGTATATGTAAATAAGATATGGGATTCATGTGATATGTGTAGGAATTTCTGGCATGGGGGCAACAAGTAAAGTTTGAAGAGATGTGGATTATGAAACAGATTATTCTAAAGTAAGTAGGCTGTGCATGTTTACCTATGTGATTGGGTGGGGATAGTGATTATCCCATGAGTGATTTTATAATGTGCGTATATGTGAATATATGGATTGATAATTATGTATGTGACTTAGATGGGATTGTAAATATCTTATTTCTTATTGCATGCAATGTGAATATGTATGAGAATTAGGATTAGTAAAAATTTAAAAATGCTATGATGTGGGCATGCCTTTGATTGTTATATAATACAGCATTGTGATATTTTATATTAATGTATTGTTTGGGAGGGGATAGAAGATATTCCCTACTTATAATTGCTATTATTATTCTAGTGTATGGATGTCTGAATTAAGGGATCATAGTTATCCCATGAATATAAATTGTAATATACGCATATATGTTATGTATATATGTGATTTGGGATAAGTGATTATCCTAGAGTGTATAATTTACTTTAGAATATGCAATTAATGTTATGTTCTTCATGCTATGACATGTTGAGATGTTGTATTGAGTTTAAAAACTTATCTATTTGGATTGGTGCATGGGATACCTTATGGATCCTTATTTACAAGGATGGATGAGATTTGTTGATTTTGGTTGAATTATTGATTACCACGCAGTCTACTTATGGAGTCTGTTTAGACTCACCCTTGTTTTATTTTTTTTAGTTAACAGGTCAAGTCCAGAAGAAGCAAGATTGGTAAGAAAGTATAATAGTTGAATTTGTATTTTTTTATTATGGTAATTAGGAAATTCCCATCTTATGTTTATTAATTATAATTAATTTATGTCTCATGATGTATAATTATAATTTATAGGCATATCAATGTAATATTGGAGTATGAGGGGTATAGTGTATGTGGAATAGAAATTTTATGATGGTGTGGTGGATTCATTGTCATCATGATGCAGCCGTGGTCCTGGGGGAGCTTGTGGAATTATAAAGATGTTGTGTGGATGACTGGAGAAATATTGGAGTGTATAATTTCTTACTTTTATGAATTATAATGGAGAAATGTATCATAATATATGATGAATGTTTGTACCTAGGTGGACAATCCTATTTTCAAGGGGGACTCTATCCAATTTTCTATAAAAATTAGGTCAACTAGAAAAAAAAAATCAAAGCAACCCACCCTGGAAGATAGAAAATCATGGTATGATCATGTGGATTTATGGTGTAAAATGGAGTAACAGCCCTAGGAGGGTGGGGCATTACACTACTCCACTTTTCTAAGTTAGCCTCTCTTGCTAAGCTTAGGTTCCACTAACACTTGTTGGTTTTCAAAGCTCACCAACAACTTATACACGCTAGTTTTCAAAGCTCTCCAACAACTTATATAAACTTTAGCAAGTTTGTTGGCTTGTAGTTCACTATAAGATGAAAGGCCCTTGCTTACAAATGAGAAAATAGTAAATAAATGTGTACAAAAATGAATGCCTCTTGATAGGCAGAGTATACGAAGCATAGTGATGAAAACACAATATATAGTAGTAAAGAACAAATTAGACTCCAAATATTGTTGAATGATTTGCTTTGAATGCTTGTTGGAATGTGGCGTAATGGAGCTGATCTCATGGAGTTAAATATGAAAGACTTCAATAAATGCTTGAGTAAACTTTTTCTTATTTCTCTTATTCTCAAATCTTCTTTCCACAATGTTTAAATTTTCCTTTATAAGTTGTGGAAGACATCTTAACTATAATGATCATCTTTGGTAGCTTTCCGACTGTTAGAAAAAGGATATTTAAAGCCTCATCATGATTTTCTTCTTCTATCTAGCTACAAAACTTCTATGATAAGTATTCATAACTTCTGAGCATTATCTACCTATCAGTTACCGTTGTGCACTTAATGCAAAACTTCTGAGGTTCTTTTATTAAACTTCTGAGCTAGTGGCAATGATAGAATTTTGTACAGCTGATCATTTCAAATTCTTTTAAAGGCTGATTCTTGTATTTGACACTTTTATTAGTCATGTTTTTGCCTATGAGAAACTTCTAAAGTATTTCTGAATGATTGAATTTTGTTTCTGATGAACTTCTTGAGTTTTGGCTTTTTGAGGATGCCTCTAAAGTGCTTCTGAGGTTTTTCTAAAGTTTGCATTTTTACCTTTGATGTGCTTTTTGAAGATGCCTTTGAAGAGCTTTCGTATCATTTTTGAGAATCTTCTGAGCATAGAAACTTCTTATGTGTTCATTTTATATCACTGCTATCAATCTTTTGTTACAACTCGAAAACTTGGAATCATTTCTGAAATTTGAATTTTGACAAACTTCTGATTGCAAGGTCAACATTCTATATTGTTTCTGAGTTATTTATGAATGCATAAACTTTCTCTGAATTATTTATGAAGTTCTTTTTATTGAACTTCTGATTGCATAAACTTCATTCTATAATGCTTTTGAGTTATTTTTAAATGCATAAGCTTCCTCTGAATTATTTCTGAAGTTCTTTCTAATGAAATTCTGATTGTAGAAACTTCTTTCTTTATTGCTTTTGAGTTGTTTCTGATTTACTTCTAAGCATATTCAGAAGTTCTTACTACAAACTTCTAAGTGCAGAAATTTCATTTTTCTTAGAGCATTTTACTTCTGAGGTGTTTCTGAAGAGCTTTTAAACTACCTCTGAAGTGCAAAACTGCCTTGGAGTTAATTCTCAGGATTGCACTTTATCTCTAAAAAGATTCTGACTTGTCTTTGAAGTGGTTCCAAAGTAGCTCAGAATACTTCTAAACTTCATGCCTTGTCCCTGAAATACTTTTGAAATGTTTTGAATTGCTTGTGAGCTTCACGCCTTGTCTTTGAAATACTTCTAAACATTTCTGAATTTCATGCGTTGTCTTTCTGAATTGCTTCTTATCATTTCTTTCTGAATATTTCTAAATTATTTTTACTTGAACATTCTTTTTAAATTATCTTCTTTCTACGAAGGCTTAATAAAATACGCTTTAAGCTTAACAAATACTTTTGTTAATTCATTTTAACATATTAACACTGCATCACTTGGAAAGTAAATAGTTAGTAACTTAAATCTTGACTTATATGTTTGATCATCATCAAAACTTAACTGCCTAATTAAATTCATCATCAAAATCAAGCTAAATAGGAGGATTAGACTCAACATTCTTCCCCTTTTTATGATGGCAAAACATTCAAGTGATGTAACAAGTACAAAATGAGGAACAAAAAAAAAATAAAAATGGAACAACATAAAGATTTGTCATTTGATGGAATAAATCAAACAATTTTCTTTTTTTATATTGATGTCCTGAATTAATTATACTTGCTGTGTTTACATCAAAAGTTGTATATCCACATCCCAGACCACAAGTGGTCCTAATGACATCTCCACAATGGAAGAAAACCCTTGAAAAGGAATAATATAACATATTTTAGAGACTGAAAAATAAAACACTCTCTCAAACAAATGTGTGCTGTCTTTGGGATCGTTGAACACATTACGATAGCTTGATATTTAGGAGATCGCCTAAAACCAATGGGCAAAGAGGATGACAAGGCTCTAGAATGGGTTGCTAGACTCTGGGTCAACCTAAAGAATAGGTGTTTTGATCCATTTGATTTGTCCCGAATGGAATCAAATCTGTGTGATTTCTATTATTTAAACTATAGGAAACCATAGAAACAGTAGGTGGTTTGTAAGCCAATTAGTATATCTCAGAAGGACTGAGTACCAAGTGGCTTCTATCATATTTAAACCTGAAAGAGACCAAAAGAAAATAGGTAACCTAGGTTTGGTTCAGCTTTCTCACATTGCTTATGAGAAGCTTAAGAAGATTAGGCCAAGTAAACTGGGTTTAGCTTAGCTCTCTCGATTGCCCATGAGAAGCTTAGAAAGAGTGGGACCAGAATGACTTGATTTAGCTTGGCTCTCTCAATTGCCTATGAGAAACATAAGAAAAGTGAGACCAAGATGACTAGATTTATCTCGACTCTCTTAATTTTCCATGAGAAGCTTAAAAAGAGTGGGCCACATAAACTAGGTTTATCTCAGCTCTCTTGATTGCCCACAAGAAGCTTAGGAAGAGTAGGACTAGGATGACTGGATTTAACTTAGCTCTCTCAATTGCCCATGAGAAATTTAGGAAAAGTGGGACCAAGTGGACTAAGTTTAGCTAATAGAAGTAGTTTTGCTAAGGTTTAACTGAGTAAGTCAAGACTTAATGACTTGGTCCTAGACTTAGGCTTTTGAATGATTTGGTGAGTGGTGTTTACCGAGGTTTGACTCAGTGAGTCATAACTCAGTGACTTGATCCTAGACTTAGGCTTTTGAGTGATTGGATAAGTGGTGTTTTGCAATACCTCATGGAAAACTAAAAGGTTACATTAACTAAGCCTAATTATATTTTAAAGTTAATTAAGTCTAATCATGATTAGCACTAACTACTATCATTAGTGCTAATGATAGTCCCTAATAAGCTTTGAGATAATAGGTAGGATACATGTCATTATCTTTCTGATTTTCATTGGTTGTCTTTCAGGATAACTCTCTCATTTTTAGGGTTTAATTAGTTTTTTGCCAGTTTAAGTATGTTTTAACTATTCAATCCGGCAACATATTATTGTCTATTAATCATGTGGAACCCATCATTACCATAATGTTGGTGGGGCCCACGTGTGTACCATGATGGGATCATGTAGAGTGCCCTCAAGCACTAAGAAAAATATCCAATAGGCTAAAAGCCTCTAGCGTTAGGGGAGGCACCTGCCTCGTGAAGAGTAAATATCCAGTAGGCTAAAAGCCTTTGGTGTCAAAAGAGGCACCTACCTCGTGAAGAATCCTCAAAACCTTTAGTCCAGAAGAAATTGTTGTATATAAAATGAGAGAAAGTGAGGGTATTTATAGGCTTGGAGGTCCAGCCTCTGCTACCTAGGTTTGTTGTATAAAATTCTCACCTCCGCTACTTGGTAGTGGATTGCAAATTTGCCATGCATTTGCCTCTGACTTTGATACTTAGGAGTGAAATGTAATCTTCCCATCTTGATTTTGCCTTTGCCTCCGCTACTTGGTAGTGGATTGCAAAATTTCCATGAATTTTTACCTTTGCCTCTGCTACTTAGTAGTGGATTACAAGATTTCATGAGCGTGCCTTTGACTCCACTACTTTTTAGTGGAGTGAATTTTGCTTTTGCCTCCGCATGTTGGTAGCGGAGTCAAAGAACACTTCTTCTTGGAAAGAGATTTTGCAAATTATCCCATTCCCATTTTCAATATTTTGCAATGCATTTTCCAATAATATAATTAAAAATACCATTTTATCAAAATACTTAATAATTTGGTAAAATTATCAAAGTGCCCATTGTAACACCTCGAGTGTTAATTTTGGGTTAATTATGTGTTGATTATTAGAGAAATGTGATTTTTCAATGAAATGATTTGAGTATGTATGAGTTATATACAAGTTTCATGAAATTGTGCCAATCAAAATTACATTTGCATGATTATGTGACATGCTTACAAGTTCATTGAGATAAATTATTGTGTAATTATGTTATGTTTATGTGGAATAAATGATGAAAAAATAATGGGGAAGGAAAAGTTGAAAATGGAGAAAAATCAAGAAAATAGGGTGAGCCAGGGAACTTGAGCTGGCGGTGCTAGAATGGGTGCTGCTATGCCGATGGAAGGCAATGGCAAGGTGCTGACAATGGGCTTGGCACCAACGGCAATGTTCAGCGATAAAAGTTGATTTTCCAAAGTCGAAAAATTAACTTTTCGATGAAGTTTTCTATCCCGTTTTCTTTGAGATGTTTTGTTCTTTTGCCCTAGCCCTCGTTATACATGATTTCTAGCCATTTTAGCTAAGAAATCATATTGCCTAGCTAGATAAACTTGAGATCTTATAGTTAAACCCAATTTTCATTCATTTGAACCATGGAAAATGAAAAACAATTGAAAAACAATCCGATTCCCACTAAACAGAAGGTACAACATGAAGCTGGGAGCTTGGTCCTTTGTTTGAGAAGGATAACTACATTTGAAAGTGAAGCTAAGCTTTGCTTTCGCAACTGAATTTCATATTTTTAATTTCTAGGGTTTTTGGAATAGTAGATTTTGGGGTTTAAATTGATGTATGTGGTTATAAATTTATGGGGGAATGATTTAATAGAATGATTATTGTGATTTGGCATGGAAAATTACGAATTATGCTAAGATAAGGTTTTGTGAATAGTGAAATTTGGAGATTTCATAGTATATGTTGTATTAATCATAGGGTAAATGATTAATTGCATGATTAGAATGTTTTAGGACTTATATGTGATGATTTGGACCAGTAAAACCAAATTTTTGATTATGCCCTAAGTAGGGGTTAAAGAGGATTTTTGTGTATGGGCTATGTGAGCCATAAATTGGTTAAATTAAAGGCTTGATGAAGTTATTTAAAAGATTATTAACTATTAATTATATTATATACAAGATGTATGTTGTGTGTTAAGCATGGCTATGGGAGTTTAATGAGATTTAGAGGCTAATGAACCTATTATGGAGATTGATTCACTGTTATTAAAGCAAGAGTATTATTAGAAGTCATTGTGTATAATGTGTATTATATGTTTAATGGGTTGTTCTATATAGGATGATCTAAGAAAGATAAAAAGCCAAAGAGCTTGAGGAATGGTTTGGAGCTAAAGGCCTGAGGTAAGTAGGTGGCCCCTTATTTGATTCAAATGAATGGATGGGGATAGTGGTTATCCCATGGTTGTTTCTAGGTATGCATGTTTTGGATAAGGGATAATGGATATCCTGTGTATGCTTAAGATTGAGGTTTATCTTTTTTATGATTATTGAATGTCAGGGATAAGGAATATCCCCTGGATGGCAATGATAGGTGTAAATTATATGATATGGAGAGTGATTGAGGACAGAGAGTATCTTAAGTTTTGTGTGTAATGGTCATTATTCTTATGTATAGATATCTGAATAAAGGGATTGAGAATATCCTGGTGTTATATATATATATATGTATATTAGAGCTTGTGTATGTTGTTTCATATATGCATATGGTTGTGAACGTTGATATGCATAAGGTTATGCATGTTGGATTAATAGGGATATTAAGTATACCAAGTTGAGTATGCTTTTGTGATAATATGAATAATGGGATTGATAGGGAATAGTGGGTAAGTATTCCCTGATTGTATTTAAAGTGATGTTTATATGGATAAATGGGGATAGAGTTTATCCCATAAGTCTTGTTTCAGTTATATAATCTATGAATATATACATGGATGGAATAAGAAGCATTCCGTGAGTTGTTTGGGGTGCCCAAATGGCACAGTTATGAGGTTATGCCTATATGGCATTGTTTAGTGTATGTGGTGTGCCTAGAGTGGCTGAAAGGTGAGGTGATGTGAGTTACCTGGAGGGAATGTATATGGTATGATTGTATATGCCGAAAAGGCATAGAGCATTGTAATGACTTGAGGAGGAATGAAGCCACCTGAATATATATATA
>JAYJMB010004161.1:0-13262 GCA_036873735.1 Pouteria campechiana | reverse complement strand
CTGCTTGTGCTGCCCGAACTAGAAGCTTCGTCAAGCTGTAAAATTTGCTTTGCCATTTCCAATTTACGCTACAACAGGCGGCTACTAGAGTCTCCCACCATATACACACTCCAAATATTAAGGGACTAGAACTGATGGTAATCTTAGGAATAACCATAGAAAATATATATATATAGAGAGAGAGAGAGAGGGAGAAAGAGAGTCTTTTACATATACGAGTCTTACTAGTAATGAGACTTATTCATTTCCTTATGCAACTACACAATCTCTGACACACTTGGATTTATATTACGACATGGACAAACTGTCCATAAATAACATTTCCCACTTAGACACGTATATACAATTGATCTATCAAATCTTATATGATTTTTCATTTCATAGAGGTAAATGGAATATGCTACCTGACGAGAAAAGATCCAATGAAGAGTGTCATATTAAGTCCCCATCTAATTAACATAACACTACACTCTGCATCTTGTTCATACATGAAACCATTTTAATTACATATTCTACAACATTTTTTATCCCTTTTTAAACTAATACAAAATATGTTGTTGTCCAAACACATTTGTACTCATGATTACATCGAAACAAACCTAATATAATTGCCCAGGTAAAGAGTCACAAACTCTTAGTATGATACTAAATGTTTTTTCCTTAGACACTCATATCAATCCATCTCAACCTGATTATTGTTCTAGACATGCTCCATTAAATCAAATGATACATGATTCTTGGATAATATGCTAAAGTAGTAATATCAAGTTTCAACTTTATGATATAATTCATAGTCACAAAGGGTATAATTTGGACTAAAAGTCCATAAGGCTCACACAATGACAAAGTAGGAATCCATTCGGTCACTCCCTAATACGGTCAACTTACAACATATACAGTATGATATGTATGCTATGGTAAAGCTCCCACTTAAGTTGTCCTCTCTAACACCATACAAATGTTGATCTAGCTGCTCCTAGAGAGTCTAACTTGAGATTCTAAAACATGAATCTTCATCCGGCTCTTTATAGGTTATATGGAGATGTGGACATACTCCATATTCAACTAGACAACTAATCTCATCTTAGTCTTACTAAGGTGACACTAAAAATTATTCAAACCTTTCTCGCTCTCTAAGCGCTAAGGAGATCACATACACATGGTACCTATGATCTTTTATGTCTCATCTTTCATATTATATTAGTGCTAAGGCAATTGCCAATGTGAGAAGGTTGATCTAAAACCTGGTGACATAATTTCTTAGATGTAGATATATGTCTCAAAAATCACAAATGAAAACTTATTTCATTAAAGGAGAAAATATAATACATCAATTTTTAATCAAAACCAAACTCTTAACATGCTTCATTAAATTCTCTTACAATGGGTTTGGTCAGAGGATCGGCTACCATGTCTTTAGTAAAAACATATTTTAAGACTCTTTGCCCTTTTGCAATATTATTTTTAATAAAATGGAGTCAAGTGTCAGTATGTTCCGTTCTTCCATGGTACTTGGGATCTTTTAAATAGGCAATTGCTATTGTGTTATCACAAAAGACCACTACAACCTCATCAATTTGCCTTGTGATATTTAAGCTCTTCAAAAATCTCCTCAACCATATTACCTCTTGTATTGTAGCTGAACATGATACAAATTCTTACTTCATTGTAGATAAGGAAAAACATCCTTATTTCTTACTACATCAAAAGATGGTTGCACCTCCAAGAATAAAAGCATATCCTAAAGTAGTTTTTCTTTCATTTCTGTCAACAAACCCATCCGAATCACTATATCCAAAAACCTTGAGGTTTCCTTCTTTATAACATAAGGCAAGATTTGCAGTTCCACAAAGGTACCAAAATATCCTCTTGACTTTAGCCTAATGAGCATTTCTAAGATTGCTTTGGTATCGACTAACCATACCAACTATAAAGCAAATGTCAAGTCAAGTAAACACCATAGCATACATTAGACTATCGACAATAGTTGCATATGACACCTAAGTAATTTGCTTGCTTTCTTCTTTAGTTTTAGGACATTACTCAATGCTAAGAACTAGTCCTTTTCCATTGAAGTATCGACAAGCTTTGAATAGTGCATACAAAATTGCTCTAAAATTCTTTTTATGTAAGTTTCTTGAGCCTAACTCAAGAGTCTCTAGAGTGATCCCTTGAGATCTTTATCCCGAGCACATAATTTACTTGACCCAAGTTTTTCAACTCAAAAGTAGAAGACAATCACTCCTTGGTAGAGTTAATCAACTTCAAATCATTTCCTACTAGCAAGTCATCCACGTGTAATGAGTGGATGAGAAACTTATTCTTAACTCTCTTAGCATACACGCAATGGTCATCCTCAATCATTGTAAAGCCAATGGAAATAATTATCTTCTTGAAATTGAATGTGTTGAACTAAAATGGTGTATGTGACAAATAGAGAAGTTTTGATGATGATTAATAACATATGAGTGAACAATTAAGGTACTGACGGTTGTGTTCCTAAGTATTACAAAAATAAATATAAATATATGCAAGGAAATAAATCAAATATAGTGGAAAATGTATATAAAGATTACATTAGGAATGAGATCCTCTTCACTAGAAGAAGATTTAAATGCTCAAAAAGAATGGCACTAAAACTTTGAAAAGAAGCCACAAAGTATATATAAAGCCATGTCATTCAGGCTTTTATAAGTATCCAAATATAATTCAATCAGCTGGTCCACACACTCAAAGATACACTTCAATTAAAGGATATATCTGGTACAAGATGTTGACATGAATACATAGTTTTGATGATAAACAAAACTTAATTAAAGATTATGTACTAATGGTTGTTATCAAGTTTTTAGCATGCATAATCAAGTTACAAGTCTTAAAGAAAAATGAGCACAAAAAATATATTCCATGGCGACAAGGCTTGAGCAAGTAAAGAAGCAAAAGATGAAGTGTTACAATAGACACAACTCAAGTGAAAAGGACTCAGTTGTTTCCATTCATCTGTCAAAATGAAAAATCATATCTGACGAATGCAAGACAGTGTGTATACAACAAATTCCATCTATTATAAGTAAGCTAAAGTTATGCCAATGATCATCTGATAAGAACAAACAAAGGTGAAAGAAGTGAAGATACTTTTAGCAAAACAAAAGCATTGTCTGCCATCAACAAACAAAGTGGAGAAGCAAGAATCATATAGCAGAGTAGAAAATTTGTTTATCACAAGTGAGCTAATAATCGTCTGTTGTTAACAGACAAAGCAAAAGAAGTAAGGAGCATCTAGCAGAATAAAGAATTTGTCAATGATTGTCTACTTTCAACAGACAAAGCAAAAGAAGCAAGGAGCGTCTAGCAGAACAAAGAATTTGTCAATGATCGTTTGTCGTTAACAAACAAAGCAGAAGAAGCAAAGAGTGTTTGGCAGAATAAAGAATTCATCAATGATCGCCTGCAATCAATAGACAAAGCAAAAGAAGCAAGGAGTGTCTGACAGAATAAAGATTTTGTCAATGATCATCTACCATTAACAAACAAAGCAGAGAAATATTCTATCAAACGAAGGCTTGAAGAAAACTCATCTGCACTTCATCTGTTACTTACAACAAACAAACCCAATAGACGAAGCGCTGAAGCAACAAGACATCTATACCTCTATGATGCAATAGATAAAGAAAATTGAACAACTAATTCGTCTGGTAGTAATAGAAAGAATGATTCATTTGTCACTTATGAAAGACAAAGAGAAGGAACTTTATCTTATGGATAGCTAGACAGATACTTCGTCTATTATAAGTAAAAGACGAGCAATGGTCAGAACAAATCATTAGTCTTCGCTCAGCATTAATAAGGATCTTTCTATATTAATGAAGAGACAGCCATTGCAGTAATACCTTGACCAGAGCTTATTTAGAAATTAGAAATTATCTTTTCCAAGGTCAGCGCTACAAGCATTCCAGCATATAAGGAATAAGCAGAAGTCAGAGAATTCAAAATACACTAATCAAAACATCCTTTATTATTAATGGAGCTCACCTACCACCAACGATTACAATTCAAAGCAGCTATAAATGAAATATCATTGGAGTTGAAGGAGCTAACCAAGTATTGAGAAAATCATTCAAAAACGTCTTAAGAGCATTTGCTAATCTAAGCTAAATCTTCTGCAATGCTTCAAGAGTCAAGAGCCTTGCATTCAAACCTTACTCAACTTTTCTTTAAAAGCTCTCAACCATCTTTGGGAAGATCATTTTCACATTCAACTTTCAAAAACATTTCCCTATGCTTACTGAAAAATTCCTGTGCTTAAACTTTGGATATTCATTTCTTGTAAAGTTCCTTGAGCTAGTAGTGGAGACTAAACTCAAGAAGAGCTGTAACTATTAAAGCGCAGACAAGAGCTAATTATTCACGCCCCCTAGAGCTAGAATGTCAAGGATACTTGTTTACGCCCCCTGGAGTTGGAATATAGAAGAGTGTCAAGGACACTTGTTTATGCCTCCTAGAGCTAGAATCTAGAAGAGTGTCGGGGACACTATTGTATTTATGCTATTGGGAATAGTGAAACCTAAGACATTAAGAGAAAAATGCTCTTGGAAAAGTAGAGTGTTTAATCAAACCACTATAAAAATCATTGTGTTATATTTATTTTGTGCATTTGTTGATTGAGTGATTGATTGCTAGAGAGAAGAGTAACCCTAAAAGAGGTTGAGAAATAATTTTTAAGTACCCAAACCACTCCTCCCCTCTTGGGTTTTGTCTAATCTTTGGAACCAACACAAAAAATATTATAGGGCACTATGAATGAATCTTCAATTGTTGTAGAAATCTTCTACAAACAAAGTTAATCTTAAACAACACTTGCCTCAGCCAGATTCGGACAAATCATTCCTCATCTCTCAGCACGGATAAGTCAAATAAACTCTTCCTATACAACATTTATTCATGACATAAAGGAAAATTCATATAACAGAAGCAAAAAATGAAGCAGACCTAAACTTGGATGAATGTAGAGCAAAAGACAAAGTCAAACTAATCAAGCATTTGTCTCTTATATGAAGTTTGTCTCGGCAAATGCAAAAAAGTCACTCGCCTGACCTATTTCGTCCACAGTAACAAAATTTGTCTGTAACTTATTACGGACAAAGTGTAAGATGAAGTAAAAGCACTATAGTGGACTCATACAAATCTACACAAACAAAATAGTCACTCTGACAAAGTCGACTATGTTGGTTCAAGTAGGATAACTAAACCCAAGAGGGGATGGGTCAATTGGGTTTATAAAAATTAATTGACTGACCCCTATAATATTACTCACCCTCTTTTTATGCTTGTGGACTGTGTAATGTAAGCTAACTAGTAAAGCATTAAAGTGCTAGACAAAGTAAATAGGCACATATATAAACAATATGATTTTTATAGTGGTTTGGAAACCATGTCCCTATGTCCACCCTTCCAAGAGCACACTTTCCTTATGCCTTGTGTTCCGCTATATCCCATATAATGAAAATACAATAGTACTCTCAGCACTCTTCTAGATTCCAACTCTCGGGGGTATAAACAAGTGTTTCCAACACTCTTCTAGATTCCAACTCTAGGGAGAGTAAACTAATGGTTTTTATCTCAACAGATAGTTGTAGCCCTTCTTGAGTCTAATCCACACTATTAACTCAAGGCATTTACAAAGAAATGGATAAAGCAATTTAAGCACACTTTTACAAATATCTCAATGAAAGCATAGGGGAAGGCTTAAGAATTTTTGTGGCTCTTTGTATTGTAGAAGCTCTTCCCTTAATGTATGAATAAGAAAGCTTTGAAGATTTAGAAGATTGAAGCTCTTGAATGGATATTTAGAAGTTGAAGCTCTTAGCCTTGGGTTAAAGGTTTTGCAAAAAATTTAAGCTTTTGAAAAATACTCCTTCACCACCTTTGAATCATTTCACCTCTTTTCCTTAAATAGCTCTTCTAAAAACTTGACCATTGGAGGAAGATGATCTTCGTTGAATGTAGATACGAAGGTAGATGAGCAAGAATAAATGTAAAAGACTATTCTGATAATTTTCTATTTAAAAATGTCATCTTCTAATTAATTTTTCTCTATTTAGAGCCATTTTGCAGTACTGACCTTAACATAGAAGAAGGTGAATAACTAGTTTAGGCAACTGACAGATAAGGAGATGCTGCAACTTTGACTTGATTCACAATTTTGGAAAGAAGACAATAAATTCTGGCAAACTCAGTCGCTCCACTTTGTCCGATGCTTGATTGCATTTGTTTGAAGTTAATATCAAACAAAGTCTCTTCTTTGTCAAAGTCTTTTTCCAGCTGAACAAAGTCTCTTCGTCTCGTACTTTATCCATAGTTGATTCCATATGAATTTGGACCTCTTTATTCTCAGACAAATGTGTTTTTCTATCTGAACTTCTTCTTCTTCTATCCGTTGTCTTTTCATTATTTCTTTGGATAGTATGAGATTTCAAATAGAGTATTCAGATTGACATCTTTGAGCATATTTTCAAATCTCTATAACTCAAACTTTTTAAAATATGGCAAATGGTTAGTACAAATAACTGCAATCCTGCACTTGGAAATTTGAATGGGCTTTTAATGTTTAATTCTTGTTTAGCATTTAGAACCTTTAAGCATTTCATTCTCCTTTAATGGATTATTTATTTTTATAATCCAAAAAGGTTGTGAACTACTTGAAAGAATATTGTTGCAATATACACTTGCTGTAGAGTATTGAATTTTTTATATTTGAAAATAGTAAATTTTCACTGTAATGAGTTACTGTAGCACGTTACTATAGCAGCGTTACTGTAGTAGATCACACTATAGCACTACTTTGTCTGAAGTAAGTATTAGACAAATCTACCTGCTTAAAAAGTTTATCCCCCGCTACCGTAGCAGCATTACTGTAGTAATTTGTTTGTTAATTCATTTGAGCAATTCGTCTTTAGCTTTGTCCATAGGTATTGTAGTAGGTTACTGTAGTTGTTTACTGTAGCATTACTGTAGCAGCTACTTTGTCTTTTGCCTTGTCTTTAATGATACTTCATCTTCCACTTCGTCTAACACTGTAACATTTTATTATAGCGGCTACTTTGTCTTTTGTTTTGTCTTTGATGACACTTCCTCTTTAGCTTTGTTTGACACTATAGCAATACTGTAGCATTTTATTATAGCAAAATTATAGTAGCAATGCACCTGCACTTAGAAATTTTTGCACTTTTACCACATTGTTAACTTGAAATTTTTAATTATATTTTCCATTATAAATCATAATATAATTATCCATATGAAGTTTGCATAAGTTATAAAACATAGATATGCAATTTGAATCATGATTTATTTTTATAAACTATCTAGCACTCATTCTTTTTATTCAAAAAATAATATCTAGATTTATATCAAGATGTATATGTTTGCATAAATGATATTCCACTAAAGTACGTATATTTCAAGTATATCTTTCTACATTTCAAGATTCCTATACTAGACGCATCATTAGAATAAATCAAGTTTTAAGATAAGTTTGTTGTCATCAAAATCATATAATAATCCTAATAGACTACACTGCATAAGCAAATTCATCCATAACTTACTATGGACAAATTGAAAGGCAAAGTTGCTTTGTTCAGTAAACAACTAAAGAGGAACTTCATTCATACCATCAAGAGTCATCTATAACTTACCATAAACAAACTAAAAGATAAAGAAAAAGCACTACGGCAAACTTAGACAAATTTGCACAAACAAAGTAGCTACTTAGACTAAGTCGTTTAATCTATCTTACAATTCCTCTCTAAGCCAAATTGTTCGATACTTACTTGAGACAAACTAGAACTCCTCGGACAAACTTTCTCATGGACAAATCATATTAACTCTAGACAAAGTAGACAAGCTCAATATGGAAAGAAATTTAAAGGAAAACAGTCTCCGTTCTATCAGAGATTCCACTCTTAAAGGTTGGGTCCTTTTAAGTTTAATAAAGTATCTTTCCAAAAGAATGAAAGAGTTAGCTATGTAGTATGTTCTCATCTAATGTTTGCCAAAATCAAAAATGCATCTTCTTTAAGGTCAGCGCTGCTAGTTTTCTATCTACTATAGATTAATTAGAAGAAAGCTTTGCAATTGGAAGATAATCAGAATTGTCTTCAACATTTATTGGAAGTCATCTGCTATTAACGAGTAAATATTCAAAATAGTATAAAGGCAGTGTAAAGACAATGAAGAAGAGGGGGAAGAACAAAGAAAATAAAAAGAGAAAAATGAAAAGTAAAAAAATACTTAATAGAGTAACCTCTCTATAAGAAAGACTTCCTCCAAGATATTCAATCTTCATCAAGCTGAAAGTCAATATACTTACAAGAGTTATCATTATCATCAATCCTCTAGAGGATTGATATCCATTGCACCTCATTGAGTATTCATTTTATCTATACTTAATTTGTACAAATCAGCCTAGTATAGAGGTAAATCATTATACAGTGTTATTGCAGTTTATCTACATTATGCGTTTGTGGTAAGCTTGGAAAAACTATATTGTATAAGTTGTTGGTAAGCTTTGTAAAACCAGAAGAGTGCTGGGAGGACTGTGTTTATGCCCCTTGTAGCTGAAATCCAGAAGAGTGTTGGGAACACTAATTTATGCCCCCTAGAGCTGGAATCTACAAGAATGCTGGGAGCACTAGTTATACCCCTCAGAGTTGGAATCTAGAAGAGTGTTGGGAGCACTAGTTATGCCCTCTAGAGCTGAAATCCAGAAGAGTGCTAGGAGCACTAGTGTATTCCATTATGAGTGAAAGTGGAACCCAAGGCACAAGAAGAGTTTGTTCTTGGAAGAGTAGAGTAGGGAGCTTACCCAAACCACTATAAAAATCTATTGTGTCATGTGCTGCTTGATTTAAATATCTATTCTTTTACAACGCAATAATTTTATTTGGCCATAATTTTTTATCTGCTCAATTCACCCCTCCCCTCTTGAACTGCCGACCGTATGGGACCAACAGAATGCACCTTTGCCTATACGATTGTTTGAGGCTATAAATGGAACATTTCAATTAGCATACTTTATGTTCTTGTCCCTTAACTTAAAAACCCAATGGTTAATCCATATATATTTCTTCATCTAATTCTCCATTGAAATATGTTGTCTTTGCATCCATTTAAAAAAATTCCAAATCTAATCATGCAACGATAGCTAGAACAAGGTCGATAGAAGCAATTCTCACCATAAGAGAAATATTTTTTTATAGTCAATACCCTCCTATTAGGTATATCCTTTCACCACAAGTCGGGCTTTATATTTATCAATTAATTCATTAGCCTTGGGCTATATTTTAAGAACCCATTTATTACTGATAGCTTTGCGCCAAGGTGGAAAATCAACTAACACTCATACATTATTCTTAACTATTGAAGTCATTTCTTGTTGCATAACACTTAGCCATTTATCAGAGGCAAACATTCTTATAGCCTCGTCAAAAGAGGTTGGCTCATCATCATCCTCAGCAACACTCATGAAGGACTCTCCTTCAATTTTGAAGTGATAATGTGGAACAATTTTATGTTTGCTTCTCTATATTTGTGGATCTAGTGAATCATGTGATGGTATTATTGAACCAAACCTCCTTTACTTGGATTAATTTTGATGATTAATATGTCTAAACAACCAAGTTTTAATTATGAGCAAAAGTATATAAGTGAACATTTAAGCTACTGATCAGTATTTCCCAAGTGTGCAGTAATGAAAAATATGTCAAGGATGTTGGGTCCCATTAGCTGGCTTAACCTAAGAGGGAGAGGTAAATTGAGTTTATAAAAATTATTACTTAACCCCTCTTAGATTAATTTTTCTCTTTTCATACTAATGTGAAGATAATAATGAAATAAATAATAAAGTAATGGAAACTAGTAAATTAAAGTAATCACACACAGCAGACAAGAAATTTATGGTAGTTCGAGCCAACTACTCTACTCCACTTTTCTAAGAGCACTCTCTTCTAATGTCTTGGGTTCCACTATCTTATATAATGAAAATATAATAGTACACCTAGCACTCTTCTAAATTCCAACTCTAGAGGGCATAAACTCTAGTGCAACAAGCACTTATCAAAATCAGCTCTAGGGGAGCATAAACTCAATGTCTTTACACTCTTCTAAATTCTAGCTCCGGGGGGCGTAAACACTAGTGCACCAAGAACTCTTCTAGATTAGCTCTAGGGTGTATGAACTAGTACCTATTGCACTCTTTTGGATTCTAGCTCCAAGCGGCATAAATTATATAGCTCTTGTCTATAAGATATACTTCAACAGATAGTCACAACTCTTCTTGAACTTGGTCTCCACTACCAGCTCAAGGCAATCACAAAAGATTAAAGTACAAGAAATAAATACACTTTACAAGTATTTCACTAAAAGCATGGAGGAAGGATTCTAAAACTTGAATGCAAAAGTAAAAGCTCTCCCCATATGGTTGTTAAAAGTCTTTGATAGGTGTTGTAGAAGATTCAAGTGTGAGGCTCAAGTCTCTTGAGTGTAGTAGAAGGTTTTAGCTCAGTAATCACTTTCTTTATTATCCTTGTTGTTCTTCTTCATCCTAACATTACTACATTTATAGAGGTTTCAAATTTCAACCGTTAATGGTAGGTGACCTCCATTAAATGTAGAAGCCCGTTCTGATTATCTCTCTTTAGAAAATATTGTCTTCTAATAATTCTTATTAGCTGAGATGTCTGAAGTGTCATTCTTGCTAGAGAGGAAGATAAGTTGCTAGTTTAGGCAAGTATTGGATGAGGGGATGCTGCAGCGAGCTGATCGATTCATCATTTTGGAATGAAGCTCATTGAGTTTGGATGAAATTAGTCGATTTGATTTGTCTAAGGAAGGGTTTAAGAATATGATGCTTCATTCTCATCTTCCGAAGTTAATTTCGAACAAAGTCTTCTCTATAGTTAGTTAATTTCAAACAAATTTTGATGGCACGGATGAAGTAAGATAGTTTTGGATTCGGATGAAGTTCACTTTAGTTTTTCAGCTTTTCTTGAATGGATTGAGTTGGATGAAGTCTTCTTGCTACTCATTTGTCCAAGGTTAATTTTGGACAAACTTCAGATTATGGACGAAAATGGTTGACATGTTCTTAGTTAGATTCAATTTTCAGACGAAGACTTCTATTTGTGAGATTCAACTTCATCTTGTGCTTTTGCTTTTGCTTTGTCCGAATTGTCTTTTCCGTCAGTATGGAATCTTGGATAGATTTACACCTCAGAGCATGATCCGAACCCTATATTTTTCTTTTTGGACTTCTTCTGGAATATTAACTTTATATTTCTAGTAACTCAATCCTCATAAAATGTGGTGAGAAGATTTTGTGCACGAACTGAAACTTCTACAATTCTTAAATTGTTTCTGCATTTTGACCACTTGATAGATTTTTATTAATACAATTTCTTTCTTCATATAACATGATAACTCTATGAAGAACAACATTTTTATCTATGCAAATGTATATATGATAAAATATATCACAAAATGATAAACAAGGTTAAATATAACATGAATCATAATGATTTTTCCTTTTCTTTAAACATTTAATCATTTTTATCATGTAGACAACTTGTGTATATGCTTACATAAATGATAATTTAAACATATATACATTTCAAGCATAATTGTCCATAATTCAAGCTTTCTAAACTCATACATCATTAGCATAAATGAAGTCTTAATACAAGTTTTGTTGTCATCAAAATCATACACAATAATCCTAACAAGAGAAACAACATAAGTGGACAATGGATACAAAACCATATCAGGGACAAGATCTACAAATTTATAAGAAAGAAAATATAAATGCTCAAAAGAAAAAGAATGATACTAAAAATTTGAAGATCAGTGTTTGAAACACCTTCCTAAAAATGTCCCAAGCACTGCCAAAGTAAATCAGACAGATGCCTAAACACAAATAGAAATAAGCTTCAAAAGGAGAAAAAAAACTAAGTTCCAGACTCAAGTAAGTGAGGACATAGCAGAAACATTCCAGACATAGCAGCTTATTTTTGAACACTATAAAAGCAAGTTTGGACACTATGTGATCAATTCGGACACAGAACCAAGTTCGGACAATGTTGAACAAGAAGCCAAGATGCTGGAAGCTCAAAGCCAAGTTTAAGAATAACAAAATCAAGTTTGGACAAAGCAGATCTTCCTTTTGGATACTGCATAACCTATTTCTAGAAATAGCAGAACCAAGTTCAAGCATTGTTGAAGAGAGAAGCCAAGATGCCAGAACTCCAAGTCCAAAATTATAACTTCAGACATTGCCAACTCACTCTCGAACATTGCTAGAGTTCAGTCACGTGACCAAGACAAATCTCATCTACTCTAAGTCAAAAATTTTACTTTGGATAAGGTAATTCAATTTCAGACATAGCTAAATGAAAACAGACACAAGTTAAATAGTTTAAGTCCAAAATCTTAACTTCAAGCATATTTGTTCATCTTAGACATTATTGAATAGTCTTCAGACACAGAGAACCCACGAGAGCACTTTAACAGTTAGAAAATCTTATTGATTCGCTCACATTTAATTAACGTCATCTTCTCCAATAGAAAGATTTTGAATCTCAGTTTAAAATGGAGTAAAGAGAGGTCATTCCATAGAGTCAAAAAGTAAGAGAAAATTTTTAAAAGAAATCAAAGAGCATTTACTAAGCTTTAAAGTTTTTTGTTTCTAACTCTATTATGCAAAAAGATAATCTGAATTTAAAACTCAATCTCTACAACAACATAAGGGAGTCTGAAATTCTTTGTATTTATTGAAATGCATTTATTTCTGTTACACTTTAATTCTATACAAATTCAGCCAATGTAAGAAGCATTTTCTTTATACAACTTTTGTTATTTGGGATAGCAAGCAATGGGCTTGTTAATCTCGTATAAGTTTGTTGGTTAACTTTGGAAACCGACATGTATAGGTTTGTTGGTTAGCTAGAAAACCAACATGTATAAGTTTGTTGGTTAGCTTGAAAATTAATGTGTATAAGTTTGTTAGTGAGCTTGGAAACTAACATCTATAAGTTTGTTAGTAAGCTTGGAAACCAACGTGTGTAAAGTTTGTTAGTGAACTTATAAAACCAACAGATGAGTGCAGCAAGTGAGGTTAACTCAGAGAGAGGAGTGGGGTATCATGTTGTGGACCAAACCTTTATAAAATTACATGTGTAATTGTACTACATGAATTATTCCATATTCTTTTCCGC
>JAYJMB010004160.1:0-13263 GCA_036873735.1 Pouteria campechiana | reverse complement strand
GGTTGCATTGATGTTACTTCATCTTGGTCATTTACATTATGTTCTCCAGCAAAACCTGAATCAACATTGCAGGGAACAGAGCCAAACTCATCCGCTCTAATAGGAGAATTGTCGAAGTCCACACAGTCGATGGAGCTGACAAGGGTTGGAGAAGTCACTCTGTGGTGAGGATCCATATCTGTAAATAAAAAAAAACAGAGAGAGAGAGTGAGACAACCCTCATCAAATATGGTCAAAGAAAATTGAATGCAACAAAACCCATATATCAGTCTCTCAAAAGAAATTTTATCTTGATCAAAATGATTGAAAAGTCTAAGGCATTGGAATAAATTCCAAGTGCTTAAGATTATTAAAGGTGATCCCAAAGCATCAAGTTTATCTAGTTCACTAGAAGTGACAAAACAGCAAATTTTGGTCCTAGACCGCAAAAGCATAGCGGAACCCATTTCATTGATCTTCTAAGCCCGCCCGGCTGTCGAGCTTTATCAACCAGCAACAAAGCTGGGCCACACAACTTTTGGCTCACCGATCATGTGCGGGTTCAGCGATTTATTTGGAGGGCCACCAACGTACACATGAAAATTGCCCTCTCACCAAGCTGAGCGGATCAATAATAGCATATATCTTCTAAACTCATTTAACTACAATCCATAAGCAATGAATAATGAACAAGTTTGCACTGCAATCAGATAGAATGGGACATCAAGCCAAACACCAGTCGCTCGGTTCTAAGTCAAGTTAGTAATGGAATCATGATAACAAGATGAGGAACCGCGAGTGGTAGAGGGATAAGGCTCACCTCGTCTCCCAAGGGAGCTGAAGTTAGTTTTTGAAAAGCCCTGTCAAGTATCGTCAAGAGGAATGGTAGGATGTAAATGAAGCAAGCTTTACCTCTTCCAGGTGGGAACAAAAACCAGAAAAAGAGAAAGAGTTTTAAGTTCCCGAAAGAACTTCTCTGCAAAGTTGAAGATTCGTTGCCGAAGATCGCTTGAAATGAGTCTCTGCTCAAAAAAATGGGGCTTATAAAGAGAAAATAAGGCTATTGATAGCAGCTTTAATTTAAAAACCAACCAAAAATGGAAAAGGCGAAGAAGCTTTTCTGATGGGTTTCCGAATGAGGAAGTAAATGGTATTATTTCTCTTAAGCTAGTTTAAGATTCATAAAACTACAATTTCAGAGTGATAGTCCACAATCCTTTAGATCGAAAGCTGCTTAATTTCCTCCACCAATAAGTTCTAAGATTCATAAATGGTGCTTGTTAACGTGCTTGTATAGCTACACAATTACCCATGTTACCAACCATCGGGGGGCATTTGTAGTAGCCTAAACTAGAAATGGCAAGCAATTTTTAAAGTTTGATGAATGTTTTAGTTCGGACAGCACAAGTAGGGAACAAACCCTATCCTCAGCCGACAGATGCAGCAATCTCTGCTCATCTTCTCCAAATCCGGCGAGATCCGAAACTGACCTGTGATCGTCCATTGTCGACAACTTTGCCAGTTGAGCCCCACATCAATGCCCCTATCCTTCAAATGACTGCAAAATAGCGGGGTAGCAGGCTGGATCTCCCCCATGGCATCCATCAAAAGTGGCCAGGAAAATACAGGCACGTGTCTTCAAATCGAGACCAGGAACATCATCTATGCTAACTCTTATTGCGGATCCGCTGATGCTTTTGCGGATCCGCTTATGAGGATGTTGTATCCTTTAAACTCCGTTGATGCTTCGGTGGATCCGCTTATGAGGATGTCGTACCCTTTAAACTCCACTAATGCTTCTACGGATCCACTTACGAGGATGTTGTATCCTTTAAACTCCGCTTATGCTTCTGCGGATCCGCTTACGAGGATGTCGTATCCTTTAAACTCCGTTGATGCTTCTGCAGATCCGCTTACGAGGATGTCATATCCTTTAAACTCCATCACTTCCTTTGCATCTCATGCCACACTATAACACACATTACTTTACAGAACCATCAGCAAGCACTCGTCTCAAGCATCATACCACGAAACTGGAGTCCAGGTTTCCAAGCATCATGCCACTGACATCACACAGCGGAACCGGAGTCTAGGTTGGGTCCATATATGTAACTTGCACATTGTAGTAGCCTGAACCAGAACCAATGGCCAAGACAAGAGCAAAAACGATAGGGAAGAGAAGGGGCTTCACTCGCGCACTAAGCCACGTGAGGAGCTCACGCGTCAACTCCAAATCCAGCGACATCGACACCACCCAACTGACCCTGCTCGGTGTTATCTCCGTTTGCGCAATTTGGCAACTCCATTGGCCATCGGCAGTGAGCAGGGAATGGAAGTCTGAGCCCATCCCGCTCGACAGCGAGAAGGTTACAGCGGCAGCATCGCCGGCAGCGAGGAAGAAGGCCACCCTGTCCTGCATCTTCCGGTGACCAAAGGCAAGGATCTGGCATGGCAAGGGGTTGTCCAGCATCAGCACGACGCCGGAGGTGTCATGGCCGGAATAGATCGACCCTTCGATGGTCGGACGGCGGCGGCGCAACACAATCCGTGGGTAAAACCGATGAGTTTTTCTGCATATGGCTGAATTCACCGGCGACCAAGAAGGACAATCTGGCACGACAAGATCAGCATGGGTGTCGAAACAGTAACATCAAGTCTTGGAACGGAGTAGATTAACCGGCCAGCGGCAACGTCGCTTGACAATGAGGAAGCAAGGCATACTAGTGCCCTATTCTTTGACTTCCGACCATTGGGGTCAGGGACCCGGTGTGGCAAATGGCTGCCGAAGATCAGGACGTCGACCAGAATGCTGTCGTCATAGCGGATTGGCCGATCGGTGGTTGGACCTTGAAATTATAGCGGCGACTTGCGGCTGAAACGATGGTCATTTAAGCATTTTTTGAGATTTCCGATGATGGGAAAGGAGGATCGACGGCAGCAGCACCCTCACCGAAATGGGAAAGCAATCGTCGATTTTTTTATTATCATGGATTACCCGATGGACGTTGAACATCGCTGGCGGAAAAGACGCTAATGCATCTTCGATTTCACCTCTCCTGTCGGAATCCATTTGTCGACAGTGGTTTAGCTTGCCAGACAAGCAACAATCGTCAACGGCGAAATGGCGGTGAGGGTTGCTGCGAGGCATCAAAATGTCGACGGCGAAGGGACAACCCACTGGAAGCAGCCATGGAATCGATTTGCCCCTTGCGTCGTTGCTGACATGCTGTACAGATAGGGTGGGTTAGCCGAGCAACCATCGTTGATATCCCCGTACCACTACTGATGTGCCATGCGGACGAGAGGGACCGGCTGCGTAACCGACAACGGCAAGGATGAGCAACAGCCTGTGAGGTGTGAGTGCGGCATTCAGACGAGGTGGTATGGCCATGCAGTCGACGCCTACGAAGATGAGCAGTGGACGACGTGGTACGACCCGCTGTGTTACGCGATCAGGGGCTGTCCGCCTGCTCTGACGAGAAGATGGCCAAGATGACGAGGCACCGTGCGATGGAAGGGAACCGCGCACCTGCTGACGTACCGAGCCGTTGAATCTTGCCTTTGCTGACATGGCACGCAGCTGAGGAGGGGCTGACCTGGTGTGCGGAGGAGGCAACCTGGGCCAATGTGTTGCGTAGCCGAAGCTTTCCATCCATGTTAGTGCATTTTTCTAGGAGGGCGTGCAACTGATGTGGCATGGAGACGGGACAGGCAACAACAATAAACCACTTCAAAACCCTGCTGACACACTAAGCAAATTAAGAATCAAGGTCGTACAAAATATTTTTGAGCTGAGGTCAATATGTGTATCAATTTTGGAAAGTAAACTTTCAAAATATATGTTCAAAGGCTATATCAGAAAGAGAATTCAAATTTTGCAGCTTATTAATTGTATAGTACCTATGATGGGCATGTATGTAATTAATTCTATTCATCGCAATCCATTTTACTAAAAAAAATAATTTAAAAGATTATTAATTTGGATTGGCCAAAGGCATAAATGAAAAATTCCAAAGGATTTCCCAAAATGCCCCCAGTGGTGAAGCTGAGCATATTTTTCAAAGGATTTCCTAAAATGCCCCAATGGTGGAGCCAAAATTTCCAAAATGCCCCCACTGGTGAAGCTGGGCATACTTTCCAAAGGAATTCCCGAGATGCCCCCATGGTGGAGCTAGAATTCCCAAAATGCCCCCACTGGTGAAGTTGGCATACTTTTGAAAGGAATCTCCAAGATGCCCTCATGGTAGAGCTGGAATTTCCAAAATGCCCCCATTGGTGAAGCTGGGTATACTTTCTAAAGAATTTCCCAAAATGCCCTAATGGTGGAGCTGGAATCCCCAGGATGCCCCCATGGTGAAGCCAAAATTCCCAAAACGCCTCCACTAGTGCAGCTGGGCATATTTCCAAGAGCTCCCCAAAATGCCCTATGGTGGAACTAAAATTCCTAAGCTACCCTCAGAGGACCTAGAGCCTATAGTTACCCCCTCTCTCTTCTTGAAAGGGGGATTTTTTTTGGTGGAAGGAGAATTCTCTTGGAAAGGGAGAACTTGGAGAAGGAGCTTTGAGGAATCTTCAAGAGGCAGGTGCCTTACTTGACACCAGTGGCCAATCTATCTAGTGCCTGAGAGGGCACTTTGCCATGGCCCCACCATGGTACATACATGGGTCTCACCCATGCTATGGTAATGGTGGGCCCCATATGGCCAATGGATAACAAGATAACATTGATTTAGACATTCTAAATATATTAAAACCTGTTTGAATACTGATTAAACCACGTAACCACCCCATAAATCAGGAAATTAATGACATCATCTAAGAACTGTCATTGACACTAATCATTATTATTAGTGTTAATCATGATTAGGCTTAATTAACTCAATGTGTAATTAGGCTTAATTCATGTAGTCTGGATCTTCGATCTCTCACAGTATCAACGGCAGAGATCGCCCGCTTGTAGTTTTCCATGGGATATTGGAAAACATCACCCATCAACTCATTCAAAAGCTTGAGTCTAGGACCGAGTCACTGAGTCATGACTCACCGAGTCAAACCTTAGCAACCACCACCCATCAACTCATTCAAAAGCCTAAGTCTAGGACTGAGTCACTGAGTCGTGATTCACCGAGTTAGACCTTAGCAACCACCACCCATCAACTCATTCAAAAGCCTGAGTCTAGGATCGAGTCATTGAGTTGTGACTCATCAAGTCAAACCTTAGCAACCACCACCCATCAACTCATTCAAAAGCCTAAGTCTAGGACCGAGTTACTGAGTCGTGACTCACCGAGCCAAACCCAGTCAACCTGGCCCACTTTTCCTAAGTTTCTTATGGGTAATTGAGAGGGCCAAATTACACCTAATTAACCTGGCCCACTCTTCCTAAGCTTCTCATGGGTAATTGAGAGAGCCGAACTAAACCCAGTTAACCTAGCCCACTCTTCCTAAGCTTCTCATGGGCAATGAGAGAAGGCCTAACCAAACCTAGGTCACCTATTTTCTTCTGATCTCTTTCAGGTCTAAACATAATAGAGATCACCCGGTCCTGAGTCCTTCCGGCATATGCCAGTTAGGTCATAAAACATCTACTATCTCTATGATTTCTTACAGTCTAAACAATAGAAATCACCCGGTCTTGATCTCACCCAGGACAAACCAATCGGATCAAAATACCCATTTTCTAGTTGACCCAGTGTCTAGCAACCTAGTCTAGAACCGTGTCATACCATCCGCCCATTGACTTGAGGCGATCTCCTAAATATCAAGTCATCGCAATGTGCTCGGCGATCCCAAAGACAGCACACATCTATTTTGAGAGAGAGTGTGTGTGTTTTATTTTTGGATTTCTAAGATGCATTGTACTTTTTCTTTTAATCAAGGGTCTTCTCCATTGTGGAGATGTAATTAGGACCACTTGTGGTCTGGGATGTGAACATACAATTTTTTTGATGTACATAACAAGTGTAATCAATTGAGGAAAATTAACAATAAAATGGAAATTATTTGATTCATTCCAAAGGCGACCAATACCATGATGCATTCCATTTACATATTTCTTCCTCATTTTTGTCCTTGATACAAAGTAAACTAAGAAGTTTATTTAGGAGAAGAATCTCTGAAGATACGTATCCTAAATTCAGATTTCGTGGGATTCGAGAAGATCCCGATAAAGTAGTAGTCTAACGTGGCAAGTTGCCAGCTCGATGATTAATATATGTGTAGAGTTCCCTAATAGGTAAAGATGTTACATTAGTCTTGAAAGGTGTATAGAGAAGGTGTGTAATTAATGGGTTGGTCCCTTTAGCAAAGCACAACCCAAGAAGGAAGGGGTAAATTGGATCCATAAAATTTTTAGATAAACCCCTTTGAAGATTAAAACCCTCTTAACAATTCAATCGAAACAATAATGAAAATGAGAAAGGCAATTACACTGTAAATAGAGATTTTAATTGTGGTTTGAAATACCTTCTCTACTCCACTCTTCCAAGCACTCTCCCTAGCAACTTGGGTTCCACTATATTGTCACTAAAATACAAATCAATGCACACAACACTCTTCTCGATTTCAGCTCAGGGGGGCATATAAAAATTAATGCCTTTGCAATCTTCTTGATTCTAGCTCAAGGGATGTGAATACACTCTAGCAAATTGATCGTAAGTAACCCTCCAACAATCAATGTTACTCTTCTTGAGTTTAGTCTTTAATACTAACTTAAGGCCCAAACAATAAATAAGAAGAATGAATATTATACATTAATGAGTGCTTCAAGGAAAGAACAGGGGAAGACTAAAGAAGCTATAAAAATTGCTTTGAATGTAGAGAGAGTGCTTCCCATGTGGTAGTTGGTAGCCTTAAATGAGGAATTTGAAGGTTGTGGACTTGAAGGCTTGAACACTTTAGTTGCTTGTGAATAAATGAATATTAGGGTTCTCTTAATGATTGCAACAACCTTGAAACGTCCTAAAATAACTCAATTTATAATTGCATTTAAAATCCATCCATTTGAGGGTAGTTGGAGTGCATTAAATGTGAAAGAACATTTAAATTTTTTGAATGTTAGAGTTGACAGGCAATATGGCAATAGTTGAGCTAATCGACTGCGGTCCAGGTAATACAGTAGGCATCATAACAAATTGGCTATGATAGGATCCATGGCAAAACTCTCAAACTCATGTCCTTGACTACGTATAGGAAATATGGCAAGTAGTTGAGCCAATCAACTACTGACTAGACAATTTCAACAAGTAGCATGTGTTTGTCAAGCAATACTCTAGGATCATAGTCAATATCCTCAAGCAGTCAAGACATTAGTTATGAATATCCTCCTAGCATGCTGCAGGCAATATGCTGGGGTAGATAAGATATTGGCTATAGATGTCCAAGGGGTATATTTCCTTCTAGGATGCTATAGGCGATATGCTGAGGCAGTTGAGATATTAGTTGTGGGGCGAGCGGTAGGCGCAAGTGGGTGAGAATTTTGGCTACAGTCCTATAATCTTATTTTTTGCATTTTGGTGATTTCCAAGCCTTGTCATTTTTCATTTATGTATCAATGTGATTTTGTTAGTCATCAAAATAAGGATAATTACAAGTGATTTGACAAAACTATTGATCCAAACCTCCTTTACATGACTTAATTTTGATGATGAATATGACTAACCAACTGAGTTTTGATGATGAGCAGAAACATGTGAGTAAATGGTTTAGGTACTGATAGTTAGTATTGATGCATGTATAAATCATATTTAGGAAAGTAACTTAAGAAGAGTGGACAATGCATTCAATTTTATATCAGAGACAAGATCCACAAAAATTAATATTCAAAGGAAAAAAATGTAAATGCTCAAGAAAGAAAATGACCTTAAACTTAGAAGAGTATTTCAGACATACTGGGAAATGTCTGAGATCATAAAGAACAAACTCAGAATTCAAAGATTTTAAACACTAAAAACTGCCGGCACGTGATCTATGTCTAGAACAACTTCCAAAATGTTTCAAATGTGTGATCCAAGCTTCCAAGAAAAACTATAGTTGAAGGATATGTTTGGCATCAAATAAGAGCTTCAAATTCACTTTAGACATGGTGAAGCATACTGCTAAAGTAAATACGGAGAGATGCCTAAGTTTGAAAGTAAGATGTGCTTTAAAACATGCTTTATTCGAATGGCACACCACTTCAAACGTTACGACACCAAGCTCAGATGTGAAGCAAGTCTAGATGTGCTAAAGTAAGAAGTCACGACGCTGAAAGTCTAACATCATTTTGGACATTATGAAGTTATTACTTTAGATGTGTTGAAACAAGTCTACAACTCGTCTCCAAAGTCTGAAGCTTCAAAAGCCAAAAAATGATTAAGTCTCAAACTTTAGACATTACTAAGGCAAGCTTTAGATGTGTTGAAATTTTATTTTAGACATTGTCAAGCTAGTTTCAGAAGAAGTTGAAGTTGAAGATCGCGCGACTAAGTAATTCATGCTACTTTAGACAGTCCAAAGACCTTACTTCAGACGTAATGAAACATTTTAGACAAAGTTAGTCCAAGTTTGTTGCAAGGAGATCAAGTTGCATACCTTTAGATGGTCTGAAGCTGTGATGACATCAAACAACACAAACTTCCAAGGAAGCATTTCGCCATTCCAGACATTCTGAAGTGTTCACTTCAAATGTTATGAAGCTGGAAGAATGCTTCAATGGTTTGAATTTTAAATTTTCTCTAGCATTCAATGCTCACCACCTACCTCAGTGGATATATTTTAAACTCTGATATATAAGGAATAAACAGGGACATTGTAGAGTTTTGATAATTGAACAAAAGAGCATTAAGTCTTAAAGTTTCCTTCCCAAAAGCTTTCAACTCTACTGCGTAAAACTCCAATTTGCATTCAAAGCTCATCCTTCCATAACCTCTCTTGAGTTTGAAACTCTTGCATTTAACTCTTTTGTATTTATTTCTTTCATAATTAATTTTGTACATTCTACCTAAGTAAGAGGCATATTCTTGGACAATATTCTTTCTATTATTGGGACAACAAGCAAGGGGCTTGTTGATTGTATTGTTGATTATAGCAAGTAAGACTTGCTGGGTGTTTGTATAAGTTTGTTGGTGAGCTTAGAAACCAATGATTGTAAAAGTATGTTGGTGAGCTTGTGAAAACCAATAGGTGTTTAGTTGAACTTGAGTGCAGCAAGAGAAGATGACTCAAAGAGTGGAGTAGGTACCAAGTTTGGCCTAATCATTATAAAAATATCATTGTCTACATGTTGTGTGATTTGTTCCAATTATTTTTAACACCATTATTTTAATTTGGACATAATTTTAAAAGCTTAATTCAACCCCTCTCTTGAGCTACCATCATAATGGGACCAACAAAAATATATTCTTTTTTCAATTTCTTTTATAATTTTATTATAGATTTTGTAAGGGAATGATCTTTAGAATTCTAATGCTAACATATGATGTTTCTCAAATATATCTCAATGTAAACTAAAGACCTTGTTTACATTTACATAAATGTAAACAATCAAGTCATTGTCAATTCATCAAATCAAAAGAAAACATTTCATTAGAAACAAATAATCATCCAATCATATCTATATAATCTTAACATGTTCATTCAACAAGAATGATAGAAGATTTGACTAGGGATTGAATTCCTATTCGAGATCTTAAACCTTGAAGTTTTCCCAAAAAGGTTTAACTTTCACCTTGGGACTGTAATAATGTTGAGTTTCAGTTCATATTTTTGGAATTCATGTAATCACTAATAAATCATATTGAGTATCAATTTAAGATAGTACCCATCCAGAATTGGAAGATATACAAGCTAGTTTATCATTTTCAATTACATGTATATTACTCATCATTCCAAGAAAATGGTTGTTTCAAAAAAAACCAAACTATTTGAAATATCAATCACAATATATTTGAATTATCAATCACAAGAAGTTTCAAATACACACAGCAATTCATAGTATAGTTTGCTCATGTTTGTCAATTTTAGATTTAAAATAAACCATATCAATGTAAATCAAACTTGCAACAAAAATATGAACAATCAGTTTCTCAGAAAAAGATAATCAATCCTTACTACATTCCTCAAAGCCAAAAGCAAAGAAATTGAAAAGGCACATGTATCTCCCCCATTTTGTCAATCATCCATCTCCCCTTGAGTATTAACACCCTTCCCTTGAGTTGGTGGTGGGGTGACTAGCTTTACAAATATGAAGGTAGGTTCAAGGACATGATAGTTAGGTGTGAGATCCTAGCGTTGAGCTGATGATGGCTCTGAGGGTAGAATGGGAGCATCCTAAGGTGGTGTTGTGCTAGAAGGCTGTGCAGAGGTGGTAGATGGACATGGAAGACCAAAATGTGAGAGCAATGAAGCCAACTGCTATCTAATAAAGATTTGATCCTCTCAAATTGTCCTAACTTCTGCTCTTAGATCTTTGACCTTCTTAGACAATTTGAGTTATGTTAAAGAAAGTCTGAAATAAGGAACTGCAAGCAAACCTTGTGAAGATGACAATTCTTGTGCTGCATTTACACTTCCTTCTCCTCTTTTTTCCTCCTCCCCTTGGGAGTGTGTTCTCTGATCTACTCCTTCTTTCTCTATGCCTTAATTTTCCTCCATTTTCCTTTGATGTTTCTCATCCATCTCTCTTTGATATTTAGATAGTCCGATCTACATTCTCTTGAGCAATATTTTTCTAACCTAGTCTTTCTTACGCGTAGTCATATAATAGGCTTATTCTAATCCTTGGGTGGATATACTAAACTACTCAAATACTTTAGTGAGTCACATTCCATAAGGTATCACATAATCATTGCGGTGTAGCATGTTTCTAAAGAAATGAAATGTAGTCCTTGGGAGACTAACCTTTTTGTAATTGGCTATCTTCCATAGAACATTGGCTTCAAATTCATTTACCATCGCGGTTCCACTCAATTTGGGCACTATAGTGGCCTCCAAAATTTTTCTAGGCATCCTATGCTTTATGGTCAAATGTCTTGCCCTTTTAACTCAGTGAGCTAAAGTGCACTCCACACTCATAGCTCCAGTGGATAGCAATCCAAAAATTTCTTATGCTTCTCTATCATCCTCTTCCTCTATAGCAGGAACTCTAAGAATTTCCTCTAGATGTTGGTCAGGGGTAGCGAAATCATGCCCCAAGAATATATCTAATCCCTTCACAAATGGACCATGCTCCCTTTATCTCTAATTAAAGTAAAATATCAAAACTAACTCTGTGAAAATTGAGCATCATAGTCTAGAAGGTCTATCCATCCTAGAAAGGTTAACATAGACCTAATATTCGACTTTTGGACATCTAAAAAATCTATCTATTTTTTTAGGTATATGTACTCGGTGACCCAATATTGAGGTATAGAATTTAAATTTCCTATCCTCTCAACCAAAATAGTAATTTGGTTGATCCCTTAGTTCAAACTTTGCCACTGGAACTTTCTTTCCATCTACTTGTTCAAGCAAAGACTTTAGGTTAAACAATTTCACACCTTCCTCATTTTTCCCCAAGTTAACTTCTTCTTGATGTCTACCACTCTCATGCATAAAGAAAGTGTAAGAGGGATTAACTTGAGAGTTGCTTACAAAGAGAACTCTCCTAGAATTTGATGATGCTCTAGATGTGGAAGGCCAAGTTGTAGAAGCACCTCCTTGGGTTCCTGGTCTTTTTATTCCTCCTTGATGCTTGGAAATGGAAACTTTAGGAGCCTTTTCTTATAGTTTAGTGGAAAATTGGTATGGAGTGTTGAGATTTAGGATAAAGTGAAAAGTATTGATGGGTTAAGGTTGGAGATGATTTAAGTAAAACTTTGGGGCTGCTGAGAAGAAGGAATGGAAAGGATAGAGAAGATGAACAACTGCAGAGTTTTACCCTATTCGAAATGTCATGCGCTTGAGATAGCAAGCGTCTCTTGCGCAAGTAGCTCTGCTCCCAAAGTCTATTTTCCTAAGTTATGTCCCTCCCATTTTCCAAATTTGAATATTTATAATTCCCTAAACATAATCAGTCATCATGCATTCATACAAGTCATCACAAACATTCATTTTTCACAGCTTTTTTTAAACAAATCAACATATACATAGCTCATTTTAATTTTAACAATGCATGTTCCTATGTATTTATGTTTGACATTCTTGGTTCTCTCCTAATTTTATATAAAATTTCTAGAGATAATAGTTTAGTAAAAATATCAGCAAATTGAGCATTGGTAGGCACATACTCTAAACATACATCATGCTTTACTATATGGTCTCTAATAAAGTGATTCTTAATCTTAATATGCTTGGTATGGGAATGTAGCATTGGAAGTTTTGTTAAGTTTATTGCATTGGTATTATCACACCTTATAAGAATGTCCTTGTAGTTGCATTGGTATTACGACACCTTACAAGAATGTCCTTATAGACCATTCCATAATCTAGAAGTTGTTACTTCATCCAAAGCAATTATGCATGACAACTCTCAGCTATTATATATTCATCTTCTGTAGTAGAGAGAGTTATTGCACTAGTTTGTTTCCTTGAAAAACATGAAACCAACATGTTTCCAAGGAATTGATAGGTTCCACTAGTGCTTCTCTATTAACTTTGTATCCTATAAAGTCTACATCTGAATATCCAACTAATTCAAAGGTGGATCCTTTTGGATAACAGAGCCCTAGACTTAGTGTGTCCACTATATACTTAAAAATTCTTTTCACTATAGTTAGATGTGATTCTTTTGGACAAGATTGAAATCTAACACACAAACATATACTAAATAATATATCTAGCCTAGATGTAGTTAAGTATAAAAGAGAACCAATCATGTTGTAAAAAAAATTTTCATCTTCTAGTTTACACTTTTCATTGTTGTCCAACCTTGTTGATGTGCTTATTGGTGTCTTAGTAATCTTTAGTTCTTCCATCTTGAACTTCTTGAACATCTATCTTGTGAACTTGGATTGGCATATATGAATTTCATCTTTTCTTTGCTTGATGTGTAGTCCAAAAAAATAATTAATTCACCCATCATGCTCATTTTGAATTTAGCCTGCATGATTCTTAAGAGCTCTTGGGAAAGAGCTTCATTAGTATCACCAAAGATACGGGGGCATTTTGGGAATTCCTTTGGAAAATATGCCCTGCTCCACCAACCGGGGAATTTTGGGAATTTTGAAAATATGTCCTAGCTCCACCAACAGGGGCATTTTGGGAATTCCAGCTCCACCATGGGGGCATTTTGGGAATTCCCTTGGAAAATATGCCCCTGCTCCACCA
>JAYJMB010004159.1:0-13263 GCA_036873735.1 Pouteria campechiana | reverse complement strand
CAGCCTCTTACTCAAAATTGCCTAAATTTTTAGCAATATCAGCAATCATATCCACCTAGACAACCATAAGGACAAACTTCTAACTCTGGTATGTCTTTAGAAGATATTGTTAAGTCTCTTGCCACTAACACTTTGCAATTTCAATAAGAGAAAAAGCTAATATTCAGAATTTAGAGAATCAAATAAAGGCTAGCATTAAGAATTTGGAGAATTACATGAGTCAGATGGCAACAATAATCAATCGGCTAGAGACACAAAATTCAAAAAAATTGCCTTCTGAAATGGTGGTGAACCCAAGAGAAAATGTGAGTGCAATTGTTTTGAGAAGCAGTAAAGAGGTTGAAATTCTAGAAAAAATAACTCCTACACCAATGGAGAAATCAAAGGAGAAAGATGTTGTTGCAGATAAGAACCTTCCTAAGGACAATGAAGTAATACAACCTAAGTTTCTACCTCTTTTCAAATATAAACTAGTAACACCTTTTCTTGATGCTTTAGCAAAATATAGAAAAATTGAGCGATATCAAGATCTATTTGAGACTTTTGTAAATGTGAGGTAAATATTTCACTTTTTGATGTCATTAAACAAGTACCTCGTTATGCTAAATTCCTGAAAGAAATATGTACAACAAAGAGAAAATAGAAACTTCAGTGGTACGAGAAGGTGAGAGTAGGGGAGAATGTTTTTGTAATCATTCAAGGAAAACTCCCCATAAAGTTTAAAGATCCAGGTATGTTTACTATCCCTTAGGTAAGACTAAACTTTAAAAGACCATGTTAGATTTAGGAGCTTCCATTAATGTTATGTCATATTCTTTATATATTTCTTTAAAACTTGGACCTTTGAATAAAACTAATATTGTGATTCAATTGGCTGATAGACTCAATGCCTATTTGAAAGGTGTAATTGAGGATGTTCTTATGCAAGTCAACGAAATAGTTTTTCCTACTAATTTCTATGTGCTAGATATGGAGAATGGTAATCACACTACTCCCATTCTATTAGGAAGAACCTTCCTAAAGATATCTAAGACTAAGATAGATATTCATAGTGTTAAGTTTAATATTTATGATGCCATGAAATATCCCGATGATGATGATCCTATTTACTCCATTGATGTGATTGATTCTTGTGTAAGTTTTTGAAATTGATGAAAAAGATGAATTAGAAATTGTCATTAGTAAAAATCTTGAGAAGGAGAATGAGGTATTACCTTTGAGTACTGATTTGCAGGAAACTATTGCAGCATTGGATGACTTCCAAAGTTACCAAAATCAGGTAATGAACCTTACATAGAGTTACCAGTTTCTGATAAGAGCAATTTACCATCTATTTTACAGGCATCCATTCCAGATTTGGAGCCTCTTCCCAATCACCTTAAGTACGTGTTCCTTGAAGATGGAAAAATCTTGTCTGTGATCATCTCCAGTAAACTCAATGCATTAAAAGAAAAAAAGGCTTGTGCAGCTCTAAAGAAGCATAAGAGAGCTATTAGTTGGATAATGAAAGATATTAAATGAATTGACCCATCTTCATGCATGCTTTGTTATTTCTAGTTTGCAATTTCTCCAGATTGAAGAAAGATGCAGTGAGTCGAGCCAATAACTATAAACAAAAATGCTGCTTGGGAGGCAACCTAAGGGGAGCTTGTGTTTCTTCTTTTTCTTATTTTCTTCTTATTTCTGCATTTATATTATGGTTATTTTTGCATCTTCTTTGCATTTGACTTTATATTGGGGACAATGTAGGTTTTAAGTATAAGAGAGGGGATTTAGATTTAGGTTTAGGTTGTGTTTTTTGTGTTTTTATTTTCATCTTTGATTTTATAAAAAAAAATTGAGAGAGAGTCAGTTTTACCCTTTGTTTCGGTAGTTTTTAATAATTTGAGGTTCAGGATGTCATGAGCAAGATCTAACTAAGCTTGAAAAATTCATAACATGAATGAATAAGTAATCTTCCAATTCACGATTGCTTGATTTAATTATTTTCCTTGAAAATGGAGATGACTAAATTTTGTAGACAAAAGCTGGTGAGAATTTGAGCCTTTAGACTGACACATTCATATCAATCTCATTTTTTTCCTTCATTCCTCCACGGATTTATTTCTCTAGAACTTGCCTTGATTCTCTTTAAGATCACATTGATACATGCATGCATGAATATGATTAAGACCTTCTTTGTTTTGAACTACATGAGTGAAATAACCTAACTTATGATTAATTTTTCCTCTTGTTGAGCCCCTTTGAACTTTATAGACTTTTATTATGAACCTATGTTACAAACTTGAAACCTAAAAAAATAATATTTTTACTCAAGCCATAGAGCTAGTGTAGTATGGTCATCATTGTGCTATATATGGGTGTACTAGAAATAAAGTGTGGGGGTGTAAAAATTTGTGGAATGACTATGATTGGTGAAATAGAACATGTTGTTATTCTTAAAAAAATGTGTCAAAGTGAAAGAAAAAGAAAAAAGAAAAGAAAAGTGTCTATGTATATATATCAAAATTCCAAGGGAAGGGGTATATTTATACATCATGTATTCAAATGTAAAAGATGTTGAAGAAAACAAGTGGCTTTACATGTCTTATATATTTGATATTGAGTTAAGTTATTTATATTTCACTAGTTTCAATGGCTTTTGAACTACATTCCCAAATATTTCTGACCTTTACCCTAAACCCCATTACAACTCATGAAAAGCCCTTGTGATTCATATATGATGTGATCTCTATAATGGAGAATGAGAAAATATGCAAGATATGGTAGATCATTTTCATTGGAATGAATTTGAGCGGAATATATATCTTTCAAACACATAAGAGTAGAGTGTTTATTTCCGTGAGGGATCTACTTATTTAGTTTAATCCATCTTCAATAGAGAATGCTTACTGAATGATTGTAGGTTGTGTGAGAATAATTTGTTCATGATATGTTATGAGTTTTAAAGAGTTTTGGTTATTCTTTGTTTATGATAATTATAACCTTGATAATCTTTTGAGGAAGAGTGAATTTGAGTCTTGTCCAGGGACAAGCAAGAATTAAGTGTCGGGGAATTTGATAAGAATATAAGATATCATATTTTATTCCATTAATACTTAATATTTTATACTTGTTTGACTCCTATATGCACTCATTATTTTTATATTTTGATTTAGGAGACAATTCGAGTGGTTAAGTGCAAAAAGAAGTTAATTGAAGGATTTGGGACAATTTCAGCATCACTCCATATTTTGTTCATAACTCTTTCATCTGACCTCTGATTGTAATGATTAAAAATGTTTTGGAAATACAAGAAAATGTTTTACAACTTTTATGTTTTGAGTGTTCAAAGATAAGGTCTACATCAAGGGAAAAAATAAGAAGAAAGACAAAGTCAAGATGAAGTGCAAAGGAGAAGCAACAAGGAGCAAAGCACCGGAGGCAGCAAATCGGCACCGCCGGTGCCAACCCACATAATTCCCCCACCACACCGGGCAGCAAGGTGGCCCTGGAGGCGCCTGACTCCATTCTTCAAATTTTGAAAGCTGCAGAAATTGTTGTTTTGCTAATTTTTTACTCTCTGTAAATAGTAGTTTCCTAGGGCTTTTTGAAGGTTCTTTTACTAGGGTTTGGAGAGGACTTCTTGGTGGCTTTTGACAGAGAATCTTCTTCTTCTCTCTTCTATTTTATTTTCTTTGTGATTTCATGGCCCTACGTGGCTAAACTTTTATTCTTGGTTTAAGGAGACATAAGCTTAAGAATCAATATGCTGTGAGATCTAATTTGAATTAATTGTTCAATTTATACTTTGAGTATTGAATGTTCTTTTTTGTTCCTGATTATGATTGTTATGTTTAATTGTTAGGAGGCCTACTAGTTTATTATTCATTGCAATCTATTGCTAGATTAGATATCAAATCCGTAATTATTTTATCTCTCTAATTTGTGAATTAACTAGGGTTTAATAATTTGTTGTTGTTGCAGTTATTAAATCTTAGGAAGAATATTTAACTAAATTAAATGTAATTGGTGCTTGTGTTGTTTAGCTTCACCGATCCTTACAAATTTTAGTGCTAGTCTGGAGTTGTTTAGTGGTTAGGGTTAATTAGAATGTTGGTTTCTAATTAATTATGTTGAAGGAGAGATAGGAAAAATAATTCTAATGATGAATATTTAAAGTATGAATTGATTTATAATTATGTCAATGATCAGTTATGAGATTCTGATGGTGGATGTTGACTTTAACCAAGGTTTTCTTCTTTGATAGATTTCTTTTATAACACTTTTTTCATTATATTCAAAACCTCCCTTTTCTTGTTCACATTGCATAAAACTAAGCTAGACACTCCTCATGAGGTTGACCTTTATTCACACTACTATAGGTAATTTAATTGGAGTAAAGTTCTAAATTTGGTTGCCTACAATAGCACACCAACAGTCTTTATAGAGAAATCTACAAATCTTTATAAAGTCTCTATAGACATCTGGATGTCATGACTTAGAGCATCCAACAAGATAGACTTAGAGCATCCAACAAGATAGCGAGTGCTATAGACCTTTGTAGCTATGGGCTATCCTTCGTAGCTCTCTTCTATTAGCCCAAAATTTAAGAACGTTATTCTAGTGGCCTCAATAAACTTATGTATCCCAACTTGTCTCCTCTATAGGTTTTCTCTATCATTCAAAATCTTAGCAAAACTTTATTAGCTTAAGTTTAAGTCATTTACAAGTTTTGTTGTTATTAAAACTATACAAATAGTCTCAATAATTTTTAGACATAGAAACCCAAAAGCATATCCATGGTCTCCTAAGATAGAATGGTTAAGCTTTGGAAGCTTGATAAACAACATAGGCAACAACAAGAGGAAGAACCTCCATGGTAGCCCCATCGCAACTATCGCTTGGTAGCTCCTCATGATTTCTCTTCCTTTGACCCCATTACTGATGCTTAGTAGCCCCTCCTACCTCCGTCTCTTAACCCTGTCGCCCCCCACCTCATCCTTTATTATCCATCTTTCTTCTTGAACCACCTCTTATCACCATCCATCAATGGCTTTGTGAGATAAAGAGAATTAACAACTTTTACACTAAAATTATTTTTCATTTTGATTATGGAAACAAATTTTAGAATATTATAGGCATGCGCTAGGATTTTGAAGTATTTGATAGAAAGAACAAGAAGAAAGGAACTTTTTATCCTAAAATATCATTAATTGGTCATTTTTATAGAGATGCTAACACCGTTCAATACCATAATTTGTTTAGTAACATTTTAAAGTTTGAGAGTCTATTTTGCAAATATCCAAAATAGATATAACCAATTATAATTATATAAAATTACAAGGTCTATTTTATAAATATCCCAAGTTTTGGTTTCTAAAATGGACACTAGGACAAGACTAAAAAACACTTCTACACTCATTATTTATCATGACCACTTGCTCATTGCCAGTAGGGGAATGAGCCTCCTTTTATAATGAGTTTTGGTGCTAGCAGAGGGACACTTGTCCCACTTTGATTGGTCATTAGTGGTACTCTCTAGCATATATTTGCTAGGTGGGATTTTTCTTAGAGAATTCCTTCTAGGGGTTGATGGAGTTGATGGGTTAGATGTAATGAGATGGATTTTCTTGGAAATTTTATTTTTTAAGACTTAATGTGATATATACTTCTCATGATAATTTTGCTTTTTTTATTATCAATATTTTTATTTGATACCTATCTATTTATTTTAAATTTATTTACTTTATATTGAAATCATCCATGTATTGTTTGCATCATTTTTCATTACAATCTAAACTGATCAGCTCCTTAGTTGCTGCTGGTTAGGGTGTAAGTCCGGAGAGTTCGGTGTTGGTTTGAGCTTGCCCAACCCTATCCGTCACTTTTATAATCTTTTTCCAACCCTAACCCTAATCCTTACTTTTATAACTTTTTCCCAACTCTAACTCTAACCCTACATGTGCGGGTTAACTTAAGGTTTGGGTTTGAGTTCGGGTTGAAGGACCTTTTTTTTAAGTGAAAGTGCGCTTGGTCTATATATGGTATACTTCTTCATTATTTTTTTCTTTATTTTTAATAATTGTATCATCCTTTGTCAGATGACTGTTGGTCATCCAAACTGATTATTCCTTTTGTTGAAAAAGTCAAAATCCTTTGAAAAAAAGAAAAAAAAGAAAAAAATAGTATTGGAAGGTGGGGGCATCTCATGACTAGTGGTTTATTCATGATCTTAGTTTCATAGAATCTTGATTCATTATAGAATGTAAAAAAATTTTTGAAAGTCCTATTTCTACGTATAGGTCATTTTAAACAATGTCACTCAAGAGACAAACAATCGAGATCCAAGAGACTTTATATATATATACTAGCACTTACTTTCAATTGACCCTGAGGTATAGTTTTAAATATTTTTTGGTATATGCAGTTTGTGGTATCCTTTGATTATATTTGAAAATTTTCTTGTCTTTATCTCAAGCAATAAAAGATGTTGTGTTTATATAGATATAGACCACTATTATTGGGATATATTTTTATTTTTATTTAATTTTAATGAAGAAGTGTGGGTTTGGGTTTGGGTTGAAAAATTCCTTCTCAATCCTGCCTGAAATCTAGGTTTGGGAGCTGGGTTCTGGTTAAACCACGGCAACTTACACCCCTTCTTGGTGGTCTTTTGACCTTCTTTTTGTTTTCAGGGATGCATGGCAGCGGACGGTGATTAACTTGGTCTACGCTGCCGCTATGCTCTCCAGCATTGGTGATTGGCGCGTGGGGAGCCAACTGACTTGGCGGCATGTGAATTGTTATGAAGTGAATGGCTTGGGATTTGTAAACAGGCTTGGCCCATGGAAATGAGGCGCCTGTCCGGCGGGGTTGGCTGCCGTTAGTTGTTCTTAGCTTCCAATTCACAGGCACCGATTGCATGATAACTTGGTAAGTATATAACGTTCTCTGTTTTTTTTTTTTTTTTTGTATTTTTGTTTTTCAACATGTTTTCAATTCTAACAATAATTAATAAAGAAATTTGTGTCTACAAATGTTATATTTATGACGTAATAGTGTTTAATTTTAATTCAATCCATAATGTCATTTATTTAGCAAAAAACTGCAAAATCTTTACAATTAAAAATTTAGTTGAGAATATTTTTTTCCCATTTAAAGTAATATAACGCTGTCAAGATTCTTTCTTTCTTGCCGGTTTACCTGAAATGTACCCATGAAATTTGACGATATTGCACCATGAGTATACCTTTTGCATAACTGTTGCGCAATGTTTAAAAGTTAATCACTTGTACCCTTTATATACTTGACTGTTCATCAGCAATCGTTTTCTCTGAAAATAGAATTATAAAAATATTTTTAAATAATAAAATTATTTTCTAAGTAGACTACAAAAGAGGCCTCACTTTTATTGATATAATGTTTTTCTTTCTTGTTTTCCATCATATTTTCAATTCTAACAATAATTACGGAAAAAAAGTGTCCACAGATGGTCTTTTTATTATGCACAATAATTTATAAGTTAAATTCAATCTATAATACCATTTATTTAGCAAAAACTCAAAAATCATTACAATTGAAAATTTAGGTGAGAAAAAAATTCACATTTGATTGCAATATACTGTCAATATTTTTTCTTTCTTTTCATCTACATAAGTCTTCATTTGGGATAATTTTTTAAATACTTGTCAAATGAATAATGTAAAATATAATAAAATTAAATGCAATAATATATAATTTTTTGCATATGTGCCCTTAATCTATGAAGATATTGCACCTATCAAGGAATAAGTATACATGTTTAAACGTTAATCCACTGTACTCATTTACGGTCAATTAAAAATTATTTTCTCCAACATTAGAAACTATAAAAATATTTTTAAACAACGCTAAACTATCCTTTTTAAGCACCTACTATAGTTCCTATCTCAACAACTTCTCCGTCCAAAACATATTTCTCGCTTGAAAATAATATTTTATGTCAAAGTATAATTTTATCATTTAAAGCTATTTGTATAAGTTTTAACCGTATCAAAAACAAGTCCTTGTAGATACTCACTCCGAGACTGCATCTGAAAAACTTTTACAAGTTCAAGATCGCACTTACAAATAAGTATACTTCAAATTTTATTTTCATCAACACGTTATCAAATCTTTATATACAGTCTATATCCATGCTCCAGGAACACAGTAAAAGGTCTGAGAAAAGACAGTGGCGTCAAGTCACGTGAGATTGCACGTGCAGTATGCTCAGCTAAAGGAGAAGGAAAATCTCCCTCCATTTCACCTCACATCATCTGATTCCTCTCTTCCCCTCCCACGGCTGTACCGCAATGTCTCTCTCCACTCTCTCCTGCCCTCCTCTCTCTATTCATCTGAAGCAGAGTAGGATAAAGAAGAAGAACATTCCTTTTCGACAATCGCATTTCAGAGGTATCGTTTCTTTACTCTTCTTTTCTACTCCATCTCACGTCTATCTAATTTCACTCCTTCTGTCGCATACCCGATTTATGCTCTGTTCTCCACATTCAGACACCACCCAGACGAGTTTTGTACGGAATTCTAAGTTCTTTTGCGCTGTTTTAACTAATATTATGGCAGATGGCTGCACATGGTCCTCCCACAAGTGGAACGGTCTATCTGCTTTCCAAAGGAATTTCATCAAGCATTTGGCATGCATACTTCCATGTGCAGTATGCCTCTTTGCATTTTCATTTACCCAGGAATTTTCTATATGATAACTAAGGTTTGTCCCTGTTACTCCATAAACAAAAGTTATCTGCTAATTACTAACGTTTTGTCCTAGCAAGTGTCTGCTTTGAGCTGATAAAAAGGTCCAAGATTGGTGGTCAGGATTTTCTGACCTGCAAGAAGAATCAGGGGAATGAATGAGGCACTGGCCACAGATAGGGTTGTAAGCAAGCTGAGACGAGTGAAGCTTTGCTTTGCTTTGCTTGTGCTTGGCTTGCTGGTTTGACCTTGGCTTGAACTTGGTTTGACTTGGTTTATCAAGATTGACTCAAGCTTGAGCTTATCCAAAATTCCAACTTAATCTTAGCTTTGATGCCTTATTAAGAGCTTGAGTTAGACATAGTAAATTTTTTAATTGGTTTGTTGATTTATGACATGCTTGTTGCAGAAGCTCTGAAACCAATTCCAGGATCATGATCATAAACACAAGATCAACATACATACAATCAAAGGTATAATCAAACACAAATTAGAGACACAAGATTTACATGGAAAACTTTTCAACCTAGAAGGGAAAACCACGGGAGAAAGATAATGATTTACCATCAAAATAAGTTATAAAGATACTCGGGATGCCTTACACACATCCCATGGAATGGCTCACACACATTCCTGAATTAACACAGTCTCATGACTCCCTCTCTCACTCCTTTTTGGGAAAAACCCTATGATGATTCCCTTATCTCAACTCTAGAATTCTCTTTTGAATCCCTAACTGAAACTTCAATGCATAGCTTCCTTAGTGGACTTTCCTACATGGACTCCCCTAGGCCCATCTCACACACGCAAGCCTACTAGACTTTTATAGAATACATGATACAAAAACCTAAAAAATCTCCACTTTGGCTAGGATTTTGTAGACATTAAGTTAGTTCTTGAAGATTAAACTAGTGTCAACACTATCTACAAATGAATCATTAGCTCTCCATTAGTTAGTTCATCATCCATCACACTCACATTAGCATAACCTATGTCTCCACTTGAGTTGCCCACATAATCCACCGCCGTGCATCCTATGGCTCCATCTCTTTCCTTTGCTAGCACTCGAAGAGACCATATCACCACAACTAGAGATAAAGAAGACTACCTCTCAATGCTTATTTCAACGTCTTCTTTGTCTCTTCTTGGAGCTTTTACTACCAACCTTGTTGCACTTTTGACTGGTCATCATTTGCATACCACTAGTATTGTTACTACTCTCATACTGAATTGGCTAGATTCACATGCCTCTGTGATTGATACCTGTGTGCAGCCCTTGAACTGCTATATTCCTATTCGCTCAAATGATCACATAATTACAAAAGCTCTACCTATCTTAGTACTCACCATCTCTCCACATGTATGCCAAACTGCACTCCACCATTAGCTCCACCAGCTCCTGCATACCACACATGTGCCAACTCGTATACATGCCAAATCCTATGTCACTTGCGTACCAATGCAACTAATTATGCGCCCATCCATGCAACACCTATGCATTCGCTACCAAACCATGTTTGTATTGTTGTATTCGTTTTCCAAACCACTATAGTCGCAGGACTCTCAAGCTTTCTCACGTTCATTGTTAATCACAATTATAGGATTCACCACCGTCCACCATTGATCACAGTCTCAAGACCATAGCCACTATCCACCGTGAAATATAGGAAAACTACTGTCTAACCCTTGTGCTTTTCGTGCACCATCCACATTTTGCACACAAACAAATTACCAACCAATCCAGTATTTGTAGTACAATCATCTGTGAAGTCCATTGCTCCACCTTAATCTGAACAATCTATGTGCATAATAAACCTCCGACAATATGATCATTCCATTGATCCACTTAAATCTGCTCAAATCTATTTACACTAAACTAGATTGAACCCTATCTACTCTAAGCAACCTCGATCATTGTGATCTACCTTGATTGGGCCCAACGATGCACCTTCCACTCGATCCACATCGTGCACATGAGCAACATCATCTCAAAACATCGGATCTACTACTCAGGATCATTGATCATCACCAAATCATTGTTGATTTGCACATCTTATTAAATCCATGTGACTGAAGCATAATCTGCTCAATTTTTCACCCGACCATTATGTTCGCAGCACCTAAAAATATAGAAATTGACATCTGGAATACCCAAATCTAATATAAGGATCATAAAATATGGGCCGCACACCAATCGCCTCAGTTTGCTGCTATGTATCATCTGTGTACATCATCTTCCATTTCAAACGAGTTGACACCCTAGCCGCTAGAAGCCATTATAGTCGCTGCCACTCCAATGCCGACTTCATTGATTGTTGGTCGGCTAATTAGACCCGACCATCGGAACCACCTCTCCGTTCCAACCTCTGGAAACACGTCATCACACTAGTTTTCCAACTCTGATTGTCGAAAAATGCAAGAATAGCCCTCTGTTCACATCTTCCACTGCTACCTCCTTGTGCTATCTACCACTGACTATCCATCGGCTGATTAGGTCCGACCACTTGAACGGCCATGCCATTCCATCCACTTGCCGCTGATCGTTGTGGCGGATCTTGCTGTTCAGTCACCGGAATCTGGGAAAAATGATGTTGCTGAAAACCTTGTTTTCTTTCTCTTCTTCGGCGAGAAACACATTTGAGATCGACCAACCAACACCTCCTCCTCCTCCTCCTTTTTCTTTTCTTTTGCCTTTGTTTTCTTACTTAACGTTGACGACCGCATGTTGACCAGTTGTTGCCTTGCCAGCGCCGTCACCATCTGCAAATAAGTTGCCTGCAATTAGCACGCCTCTATTATTGTAAACTAGCAAATCAAGCCATCCAATCTGTTGTACACCATCATATCTGCCTTCAATCCATCATTTGATCGGCAACTACTTGTTGCCAATCTCAGCAACACCATACCAAATCTACCTTCAATCCATCATCTAATCAACAACTACCTATTGCCAATCCTAGCAACACTATCTGATTTGATTAAGCAACACTATTTGATTTGATTATTGGCCATTGTGTAGCCTTTGAAATCTAGAATCTACCACATGATCTTGCTGTTCATATGCTCTCAATCATGAACCCAATCACAAATCTGCTGCTCGGATCACAATCTCAACTATAGGATTTGATACCACTTGTTGTGGAAGGTCCGATATTAATTTTAGAATCACGATCATAAAGACAAGATCAACATACACACAATCAAAGGCATAAGCAAAAACAAATAAAAAACATAAGATTTACGTAGAAAACCTTTCAACTTAGAAGGAAAAAACCATGGGAGAGAGATAATGATCCACTATGAAAATAGGTTACAGAGATACACCAAGGATGTCTCACGCACATCTTATGGAATGGCTCACTCTTATTTCCAAATCAACACACTCTCATAACCCCCTCTCTTATTCCTCTCTGGAAAAAATTCTAGGATCTACATGATGACTCCCATATCTCAACCCTAAAATCTCCCCTTGAATCCCTAATTGAGACTTTAATATATAGCTTATCTAGTGGATTTTCTTACATCGACTCCCCTAGGCCCATCTCACATACATTGGCTTACTTTACTTTTGTAGAATACAAGACACAAAAACCTAACACAATGTGCAGAAATGACCCAAGCTCAAGCTCAAGCTCAAGCCAAGCTGAGCTTCCTACTGAGCTCACATTGAGCTTGCTTTGTTTGCATTGTCTAATTTTAGCCTCAAGCTTGCCATGCAAGCCATGATATGAAGCTCAATTTCAAGCTTTTTTCCAGCTGAGTTGAACAGGATTGTGAGCTACTTTGGCTTCTTTACAGTCCTACCTTTTTTCCTTTTTATTTTTTTTTGTTTTTTATTTTTTCCCTACTTTATGAGGCTACACATGTTCGTAAGGCTTCAATACTGTAAGCATTCATAGGATCCTCCCAGTGGGATGGATTTGATCTATCAATGTAGAAAAGAAAGGGGGAAAATAGAGAGAAAGATAAAGAGGTAGAATGTTAGCAGTTATCGAATACTGTATAACATTGATCTTAATTAACTTCTCTCAGAGCATCATAGGTCATCATTTTAGTCATTGCATTGATACACATGGACACTCTAATCTAGTAATCTACCATTTTAGCTATACTTACTGGGTTTCCATGATAAGCTCATTCTGATCAAGTATTCTATCTGGTAAGCATTGTGTATAATGAAAATTTAAAGTTTTTTTTATTTAAATAATGTTTAATCAAATATCTGGAATGTTTATTTATTTATAGTCAAAATTGGGTTTCTTACATGGCTTAACAAGCACTTACTATATCATCACAACTGTTGCACAGAGTCCAGATGCAGCTTTGTGCCATTAAGGTTGCATGATATCATATCATTAATTGTTGCTTTCTTGATGTTCGAAACAGAGATCAACAACATCTAATGTGGAAATTTGTGTTAGTGGATCAGTGTTATCTGATCCAGACTGCTAGTCTGATGGTTTCTTAGTAGATAGGTGTATCAAGGACAAAAAATGAGGAAGAAATAATGTAAATGGAATGACATGACCGGAATTGGTCGCCTTTGGAATA
>JAYJMB010004157.1:0-13265 GCA_036873735.1 Pouteria campechiana | reverse complement strand
GTTTCCCATTCCATTTTTATACACATTTACTTAATACAACATATAATATCACCATCATGGGATATACTTATCCCAACTATTTTATCCATTACAAACTTGGGATATTTTCTACCCCCATTCATTTAAAAGACATCCATACACAAGAATAAGCAACCTACCGGATATCCTCTACCCCCTTCAATTAATCACTCACATTTTCACATATAATCATAATTATCATAAACAAAATACCATGCATTTCAATTCCAAGGGATGCTTACTATCCAAAACAAACAAGCTCGGATACAGTCACCAAGATAAATACTATCTCTATCCATACATGCATTCAAATAGAGAAGGGAGCCTACTTACCTTTCCAAACCATAATTCTTGGGCTTTATAACTCCTACTCAACACAGTTGGTCTTGTCAAGCTCTATCTTTTAATCCTTCTCAGATCATTCTATACAAAGTAATAATCCATTCATAATCATGTATTTAATACATTACCTCATATTAATACTTCTTTTATAACCAATCTCAAGCTATGATCATCAAACATGTGATAAGCATTAGTTAAACTAGGGTTTCTCCACAATTATCACAAGAAACTTTCTTGTTTGACATATTTATCAGGCATCTTACGTGATTAACATTTAGAAAATTTGTTAACAACTCAAGTAAGCTTTTAATCAATTCAATTCATGACTTATATAGCCCATACATAAAAATCCCCTTTAACCCCTAACTAGGGCATAATCATAATTTTGATTTCACTAGTCCAAATCACTCCATACACATTCTAAAATTTTATAATCATATAATTAATCATTTGCCCCATGATCTCATTCCAATTTTCCTATAAAATCATTATTTAGAGTTAACATTAAACCCTAACTAGCATAAATCATAGATTCTTGTGCACAAATCATGCTCAATCATAACCACTTACTTATTAACCATTTGTCCTGTGATTTACACATCGATTTACATTAAAATTTCCAAAAATTCCTAAAATCACAAAACCCTAGTTTAGCCAAAAACCAAATTCGGATGGGAAAAACTAACATACCATCATTTCCATCATGACATCCTACCATGGGCAAGAATCCAAACCCAAATCTCCAAAATGCTCCCTCCAATTGCAGAAAATAAAAAATTCTTCCATTTCCTATGGTCCAAACTCCAAAAAACTAAGTTTAGCTTCAAGCTTGAGTGATTTCCCACCTAAATCTTCTTATTACCAAGCTAAAATCACAAGGTTTTGAGGTGGGTAGGGGCTAGGGCATGAGGAGCCGGCATGGGGAAGAAAACGGGATGAAAATGGCTTGAAACAGAATGAACCGACTTTAAAATGTTGGTTGGTGAGACTCGACAACCACCTATCATTAGACCACATGCGTGTGGGACTACAACCTGTATGACAACCACTTGCAATACCACCTGCCACTGTCTAGCAAGGTTTTTCTCCCCAATTCTGACCACAGAAACTTTCCTATCAGCCCACCATACCACATGGGGAGCATAGGAGCCTTCCATATTGCTTATGGCTGTGTCTCCCCTATTAACCACTATTTTTAAACATATTATACTATGGTCAAACACAATTATCCAAAAATTTACACCCTAGGAGTTACAAACCACCCTCCTTACAAAAAGTTTTATCCTCGAAAATTTAAATCTTGGTTCATAAGTCAAATGTTTTTCCAATCATTTTCCTCAAGTTCATAGTTCAACTAATCAATAAATACATGATACTTTGCACAAAATGTGCCTTACATAGATTTCCAATATACTCAATTTAATATAAAATCATGAAGGATAGAAAATTTACTCATCATTAGCTCAAGGCAAGTCACAAGTAAAGTCATTCAATGATGCATGATTTCATCCATTAAATCAATGTCATCTCGGCATTACAATCAGGATAATGCCTTTCTAGCATTACAATCAATTATAATCATAACATTCCTCTAATGTTACCCATAGTTTATGATATTCATGCATTATAGTTACTATTCAACCATTCACCCAGATGCACATCTAGAACATGCCAATCATCACATGTCGTGTCCTATTAAGACAATTAAAAAACTAACAAGGTTTACATCTCATCTTATCTTACTGAATTGAATGATTCCATTACAAGCAAACAAACAACTGAACTCAATTTTAGTTTCTAATACTTATACATGAAACTTCGTAGTTTCATCATTTCACTTGCATTCTAACAGTCAATTTTGAATATAATATAAACAAAGAATATTCAATTTCAACTTCAATTCATGAAACTTCGTAGCTCCATTTATTCAACACAACTATGTAACAAGACATTTAAATATTCCAAGTCAAATAACGCTGTATCAATTTGATTATAGTAAATATATCATTAATATCAATATTCATTTCAATTAAATTTGAGCTATCACATCACTATTAGAGCCATTTCTATGAATATCATCCATACATAATCACATCAAGTCATAACGATTTTATATATTACCTTATACATGACCATTTTGCTTTCCAATTATCATTTACATGCCTTCTATTTCCATTCTCACGCCTTCTTATTATTTTAATATAATTATTTTTATATACTCTTGGCATTTCACTTCTTATCTCCATCTAATAACCATTGCCATCAAAACTTGGGCTTATCCTAACAGATACCGTCTCAACTCTAATACCATCGGTAAAGCCCTGCACCCCAACCCTATGCATTTTGACTATGCCACACCAGGGCCAATGCGGCATGCTACCATTTCCCTTCTTCTTAAGGGAAATCTTTTCATAACCTCACTATTTTTCTAATTCTAAGGAAAATATTCTGTCAAAATTTGGCAAAGTCTACTTTGTATTATGGACATTTAAACCTAATATATATATATATATGTATGTGATATCAAATAAAATTTAGATTAAATGATAACAACTATAGCTAAAATAACCATACACCCAGACTCACAACTTCTCCCAAGATTGGAACCGGATCATGATGGCCATGTATTACCTTGGATTAATACAAATCCATTTTACCATAATATCTTAAATGATTTTCTATAACATGTCATACATCATTATACTTTTCTTTATACATCACATATAATTCTTAATCACAATCAAACAATCATTTAATCAAATACAATAATATCTACATCAAGGGATTCCAATCCTAATTTATCATACCATCAGAGATGTCTTCATATCTTTACTCACTAGTCTCAATCCTTAGTTGGGAGTTTTCACCTGACTTGTCGGCTAAAAAAAATTTAAGATAAGAAGGCGTGAGTCCAGGCAACTCAGTAAGTAGGCTGAAATAAAGAATAAAAATTATATAGGAACCATGAGTTCCAAAAACTAGAACATAAATAGTCATTCTTTTCTATACACACTCTTCACCTTTCGGGCATATAATATCATAACCATGCTATGAAGGCACCTTATATTACATTTGAGCCACTTTGGGCTCATCAAATCATGTCATATGAGCACCTTATATTAAAACTATGCCATGTAGGCATATTCTTATAACTGTGTTGTTCAAGCATAACATAATAGATCATACTTATTAAATTTTTCATATTCAATTAATATATACATTTACCCATATATATAACAAAATAATTAATCACGAGATAATCCTTATCTCCACAATTATTAATCCAATATACGCACTATGGAATGTTTCGCATTCCATCGTTATACACATTCATGTATTACAACATATAATATCGCCTTAATGGGCTATACTCATCCCACCTATTTTATCTAGTACAAATTTGGGATATTTTCTACCCCCATTCATTTAGAAGATATTTATACACAAGAATAAGCAACCTACAGGATATCCTCTATCCCCATCAATTAATCAGTCACATTTTCACATATAATCATAATTATCATAAACAAAATACCACGTATTTCAATTCCAAGGGATACTTACTATACCTATCATTCATACATTCATCAAAGCCAAATGATCATCAATCTTTAACCAATTATGGGATAACCATTATCCCTTAGCCAAAACATAGATGCCCGAAATTAACCAACGAGATATTCATTATCCCCATTCAAAACAATTAAGCTTGGATACAGTCACCAGGATAAATATTATCCCTATGCATACATGCATTCAAACAGAGAAGGAAGCCTACTTACCTTTCCAAACCATATTTCTCAAGCTTCATAGCTCCTAATCCACACATTGGTCCTCTCGTGCTCTATTTTTCATCCTTCTTAGATCATCTTGTATAGAACAAATATCCATTCATAATCATGTATTCTATACATTACCTCATATTAATACTTCTTTCATAGCCAATCTCAGGCTATGATCATCAAACATGCCATAAGCATTAGTTAAACTAGGGTTTCTCCATAATTATCATAAGAAATTTTCTTGTTTGACATATTTATCTGGCATCTTACATGACTAATTTTTAAAAAATTTGTAAATAACTCAATTAAGATTTTAATCTATTCAATTCATGGCTTACATAGCCCATACATAAAAATTCTCTTTAACCACTAACTAGGGCATAATCATAATTTTGATTTCACTAGTCTAAATCACTCCATACATGTTCTAAAATATTATAATTATGTAATTAATCATTTGCCCCATTATCTCATGCCAATTTTCCTATAAAATAACTATTTAGAGTTAACATGAAACCCTAACTAACATAAATCATAGATTCTTATGCACAAATCATGCTCAATCATAACCATTTACTCATTAACCATTTCTCTTGTGATTTACACATCGATTTACATTAAAATTTCAAAAAATTCACAAAATCACAAAACACCAGTTTAGCCAAAAACCAAATTTGGATGGGAAAAACTAACTTACTATAATTTCCATGCATGACATCCTCCCATGGGCAAGATCCAAACTCAAATCTCCAAAAAGCTCCCTCCAATTTTAGAAAATAAGAAATTCTTCTATGTCCCATGGTTCGAACTCCAAAAAACTAGTTTTTGTTGCAAGCTTGAGTGATTTCCCACCTAAATTTATTATTTTCAAGAAAAAATTACAAGGTTTTGAGGTGGGTAAGGGCTAGGGCATGAGGAGTGGGCATGGGGAAGAAAACAAGATGAAAATGGCTTGAAAAATAATGAATCGACTTTAAAAAGTTGGGTTGCTACCACTCGACAGCTACCTGCCATTAGACTATAGGCGTTTAGGACCGCGGTCGATATGGTAGTCGCCTGCGACTGTCCAATGGGGTTTTTCTCCCCAAATCCAACAATAGGTGCTTTCCTAGCCGACCATATTGCCTGGAGAGTGCAGGCACCTTCCATACTGCCTGACATACCGCCTGCGGCCCTATCACCATTATTTTCACTATTTTTAAGTATATTACACTATGGTCAAACATAATTATCCATAAATTAACACCCTAGGTGTTACAAAAGGATGTAAAGAGCAATAAAATGAAGTAGCTTTGGAGGACAAAAACATCCACACCACAGCCTAGAATTCCAAGCTGAGACGTCCAATTTGTGCAAAGAATTTTAGGTGGCAGCAAGTTTCATGCCATAGCCAGGAACTCCAAGCCGCAACGTGAAGATTATTCAAGGCAAAAACATGTAGCCAAATGTTTTCACATTGTGACTTGGAATTCCAATCTGTAGCCCCAACACCAATATTGCTTTTCTGCTGATTTTTCTAGGATGGTTATTGCCTAGTTTTTAAGGCATTGAGAGAGGGTATTCTAAACATTTGTTTTAGGGTTTGTTGGGGGTGAAGCTTTGGTGATTTTGGGGCAGGGTAGTAAGAGGAAGAGGAGAAGGATGCTTTGCTTCATCTTGTGCTTTATGAAGGGAGTTATTTCCTTTTTCATTATGAATTAAATTTCCTGTTTCTAGGGTGAAGATGTAGCCTTCTTTAATGAACTTTGTTCTTTAGGAATGTTTGTTTATTAATACAATTTCATTATTTTCATCCATTGTGTTATTTGCAATCGTTTGGTTTGTTAAATTGCTTGATCACCAATTTTATAAAATATATTGATTATCTAAGCATGGTTAAGGTACACATTATATACTAAACCAAGAGTTCGCTTGAATGAAAAGGATAGATGCTTATGGTACACACCTATGCTAAACCATGAGTTCCCTTGAATGAAAAGGATAGATGGTTATGGTATACACCTTATACTAAACCATTCTATTTGGTTCATTAAGTATTTAATCTTAATGGGTTTTTACCTCGATTATGCTACACACCATAAGTAATTGGAATGATTGAAAATATTTAATTTAAATCTGCATGCCTAATGATAATAATCACACATTAAAAATAATGAACCCAAGATAAGCATTGAATCCAACATCCTAATAGCAAAGGATATCATTGAGTGCCAAAATTGGATCCCTAGACCCTTGAATCTTGCTAATCTCTCATACATTATTCATAGTTGTGATTTTTTTCAATTGCATTAAATTTGTTATCCATCCTTGCTTAGCTTTAAATACATTCTTTTAAGATAGTGATAATTTAGTAACTTAAATTAATTAAATCAATTTGACCATTCTCCATGGGATTGACCCTTGCATTGCACACTATACTACTATACACGTGTACACTTGCAAGGATTTAAAATTTGAACCATGAAGTTTTTGGTGCCATTATTGAGGATTCCAAATTGATTTGATTTAGTTTCAATCATTCTTTTTGTTTTTGTATTTAATTATATATAAGATTTTTAATTGTGTCTTTCTTTCATTTACAGAACTATGAATGAATGGAAGGAGATCACTGAATCCAATTCTATTTTCATTGAATGATCATAGTGAGAGAGTAGAAATCAAGACAGAGATTTTGAGTGAAGAAGAAGAAATTCACGTGGCTGACAACATTGAGAATCGAGTGTCTCAACTAGCTCAAAAGCTAATGAAGGAGTTTCCTGCCCAACTATAGGGATTTCACCTTCATGCATTGTGTTGAATAGCCAGAAATTATGAACTAAAGCATACACATTTTAACATGCTTCCATCTTTCTATGGTGTAGTTGCAAAGGATCCTTTGACATTACGTGGCTTCTATGCAACCATCCAAATGTTTTCATTATAGGGTCTAACCAAGGATCAACTACGCATTAGATGTTTGCCATACGCTTTGAAGGATGTAGCAAAAATATGGTTCATGACATTAGCTTCTATTTCATTAACAACATGGGAAGCAGTGTATAATAATTCATTGGTAAATTCTATTCCCATGCTAAAACTATAGAGTTGAGAAGTAAGATTGCTACTTTAATTCAAATGGATGGTGAAGCATTCCATGAGGCATGAGAGAGATTTAAGGTAATATTTATTCAATGCCCTCACCATAGATATCCACTTGAATTGCTTAATCAGTTTTTCTATGATGGACTGACATAACCATGCCAAGCTATGGTCAACAATGCTGTAGGTGGAGCCAGAGGAAAGAAAACATATGAGTTATATGAAATTCTTGGAGCAAATTCTCAACCAAAAAGTGTAAGAGCTAAGTTTGGAGGAATATATGAAGTGAACTCTAACGCTGACCTATCTATGTAGATGGCAAAGATGATGAAGCAAATAAAGCCAATCTAATCCACGATAATGAATTTGAAATAACTACAACCTGCACTAGTGGAGGTTTTTTCTTTTTGTGGTATTTTAGGTCACTCGCATAACATTTTTGTCATGCCTCGCTTTTCAAGGCATGACATACCATTTTGCACTGTATTTTCACCTTGACTTGCCCACTTTTAGGGTAGGGTGTCCATCCAAAATTTGGTAGAGCCTCCTCTGAATTTCATCCATTCAAAACTATACAATCATACCATACATTGACCTCAAATAAATCAATGAAACAATTTCTAAAATATACATACCCACATTCCCATAGCCTAAGATCTGGGTTAAAAATCATGATGGCAATAAACCTACTAATTTAACATGCAATTCATCCATAATACTAAGCTGATATGCCACTACAATTTCATACACATCATCTACATATTCACTTATCATTATACAATAATTAAAATTATTAATTACAATTATGCACATACAATGGAATTTCAATCGCAATTTCATTAGGTCAACATAATTACTATCTTCCTTGATTCCATTGCTTGACTTGTTAGCTAAAAATATAAAATAAGAAGGCATGAGTTCAGGCGAACTCAGTCAGTAGGCATTTAATAAAAAATAATCATGAATAATTTATATATAATATATTCAAATCTAAAACATGACTAATCCATGCTTGACATTACCATATATCCAACATTCCATGTACATCATATGCAATCATATTATTCACTATTGTATCATATACAACATTCACTTCTAACCAACGTATTCCATTATAAGCTAAGCAACAAATAATTCAACCCAAGGGATATCCACTATCCCTAACCAAACCAAATATCATTACTCTCAATCAAATATGGGACATCTACTATCCCCAATCAAAACACACAAGCCCGGATACAGTCAATAGGATATTGTATATCCCCATCCAACAATATAAATATATAAAGAAAAGCCTACTTACTTCAATGAAGTGCACTCTCAACTGAGTTTCATGCTTTTATCTCCACTCATGCTTCATGATTAGCAAGGCCCTATAGACATATGTAACATATATCATAATTCAATTTTAAATATGCTTCTTTTATTATGATAACTTTAATCAAAGCAATACAAGTTCATTTATCCATTTCATTACACAAGTCTTATACTCTGTCTCAATCAGTATCTTGCAATGGAATACAAAAAGGGTACTCATCTCTAACTATACACAATTGTCGTACTAGACCATTAACATATAAGTACACATAAGAGTAAGCTAATTAAATCATTAGCTTGCTCAAGTAACTATTTAATCACTTATACACAAACGCCCTTTTTAACTCCAACGAGGCCATTGTCAAAAATCAAAACTCTCATCCTTAAACAAATCCAATAACACAATAATCAATAAGTTAAACATTTTTTCTAAGAATTAACTCATAATTCATGCCATTTCCCAGAAATCCCTAAAATTTCCTATTCATAAAAACCCTAATAAACATAAGGCATGATTTCTTATATCCAAATCAATGTTAAGACATCCTTAAGCATGATTAACTCATTTTTCCCATGATTTTAACACTAAACCCGACATCTTCCCTAAAAATCCCCAAAAGTCACTGTTCACAAAACCCTAATTCATGAAAATCCAAATTTCAGTTGAGGAAAAACAACTTACCATGAGGATCAATCATGGCTTACTCCCATAGCTGAGATTTCAAGCCTAAAACCCCAAATCGTCCCTTCCAATTGTAGAAAATGTGATTTTCTTCCTTTCTTCATCATCCAAATGACTAAACCTTGGGATTACTTTCATGTTTGATGAATATCATGACTAAATCATGTTCTTTTCTTATAAAAGGGATAAGGAGTTTGGCAAGAAATGAACTAGGGTAAGGGTTTGAGGCGTGGGAGAGAAAGAAAACTAAACGGAATAAGAAAAATGGAACGACCAAGGCTTTAAAAAGTCAAATTTTTTCATACACCAACATGCCACAAGACCCTTGTCACAGTAATGACTTGCTAGATAGGCTAAAACATCAATTTTTGAAGCCTTGCCGTGGTAAAAAATGGCCTTGCCATAATAGAGAAATGCCTTACTGCGGGAGGGAAAAGCCTTGTCGCGGCAAGGACTTGCCGGACAGGCAAAAACATCAATTTTTGAAGCCTTGCCTTTGCAAAAAATGGCCTTGCCATAGTAGAGAAATGCCTTGCTGCTGAAGAGAAAAGCCCTGCCGTGGCAATGACTTGCTGTATGCCTAAAAGATGATTTTTTGAAGCCTTGCCGCGGCAAGGAAATTTTGCCCCGTCACATTACTAGCAATTTGAACATAACTTTGACATACGATGTCCAAATTACCTAATTTTTCTGGTATTGGAAAGTAACTTCAAGATATACAACTTTAATGTTAATAACGTTTTCTAAATCAGCCCCCAAACATGCAAAAAATTTAATAAAGTTGACCTATCTCATCCCTCTCATTATTTTTTAGTCATCTAAAATAGTTTTAGTGTATTAGTCATAACTTCCTCATATTACATCAAAATTGAGTGATTTTGTTTTTCTTAGATAGATATTTTCATGATCTACAACTTTCATGTTAAACGTGTTTTCTAATTAGTCTATTAACTATATCAAAATTCAATTACAATGACCACATTTTCAAATTTAGCATTTTCATATTACACGCGCTCCTTTAGTTTCTTTACAAAATTTCCACTTTTCTTTGATTCATAATCACTAAAATTCTAATCATTTCATTCTTCCATTAATCTCATGCATAATCATTTCAAAATGCTCATTCAAGTAATTAAACCTCACTCCCAAACTCATGTAATAACTCATCCATTGCAAGGAAATATTCAAATCCAGAATTTACACTTATGAAATATCATCCATAGCCTTATTTTATGTAAAACACTTTGTATTCAACAAGATAACTTTACATACATCACATGCATGAAATGGACCATGCTTATGCTATTTACCACTTTATTGGAAGTCAATTTCTGAAAATCACTTATTCAGTTATTTTTAACAAAATATTTCTGCTATAAATGACTCCATATTCAATTTTATTCCAAATTACACCCAAGTCTTAAACCAAGATTCTCCACATCTCACAATACCTATGGTAATCCTATTAGGTCATTCATATAGATCGTAATCATGCTTTTGCTCGATTTCACCATTTTAGTTCTTTTTCTTTTTACTATCCTTCGATAGCTCCCAACAATGCAATATATGAAATCTAAGAACCAAAATCACCTCATACTCTTATAAGCAAATTTCAATTGCCACATCCATCATATAAGGTTAATCATCCATTAAACTTTTTATAATTTGATGAAATTCACCTATTGAGTTCTTTTTTGTGGAACATTCAACACAATGTTTCAAAATTGAAAGCTCATCTCTAAAGTTCAATTCAAGACCTAATACATGTCACATTTCACATAATAAACATGTTTCATTAGTTATTCAAGTTATATGCATGACTTCACTCAAAATCACCACTTAGGTTCTTTTTCACTCAAAACTACTAATGAAGTCGTTATCTTTGTTCAATTCAATTTTCCATGAGAAATTTCTTTATAAATCATTGTTTATCACCTCAACTTTATTGGTTCCCCAAGTATGGTTTAACCCAAGAGGGGAGGGGTGAATTAGGTATATTAAAATTCATTGCTTAATCCCTATTAGACCATTTCCCTCTTTTAGTGCATGTGTGTGGTGTGATGTAAAGTGAATGATAAAATTGTAAAGTGCAAAATGATAAAATAAGTTAACAAACATACACAAACAACATGATTTTTATACTAGTTTGGGAACCCCATTCATACATCCACTCTTCCAAAACCATACACTCATTATGTCTTGGGATCCACTATACCTCGTACAATGGAAATAAAATAGTATTCCTGACATTCTTCTAGATTCTAGATCTAGATCAGGGGATGTAAACAAGTGTCCCCAGCACTCTTCTAGATTTCAACTTCAGGTGGGGTAAACTAGTATCCTTGACACTCTTCTAGAATCTAGCTCTCAGGGGCATAACTTTGGTTTCATGAGCAAACTAGAAACTCTACCTTTATAGTTATTTTGTGTACATGAATGTGCCTCTATCTAGGCTGATGAGTACACACTGTTAAAGCATAAATAAAGTAATGACAAATTAAGCACATTACACTAATTTTGAACTCTCTTGATGTAGTGTTGATGTGGCATTGAAGCTCTTTGATCTTAACAGATCTTGGAGTGAAAACACTTAGAGGACTTGAATGAGTTTCTTGTTGATAGATTGGCCTTGAACACTTAGAACCGTTAAGCTCCTTAATGATCTTTGAGAGGACTTGATGTTTGAGTAACTCTTTGTAGCATACAAGATCTCCCTTGGATATATAGAAGAAGTAGGCCTTGAATGGATAAAGAACATGAAGCTCTTGAATAATATTTGAAGGATAAAGCTCTTAGCATAGGATGCAAAGATTTGTAGAAGGTATCAAGCTCAATCCCTTTTTCTTCTCCAAATCCATCCTCCACTTTGGAACATCCCAGCACATCTTCTTAAATAGCTTTTCTCAAAAGATTGACCATTAGAGAAAATGAGTTTCATTGAATAGAGAGAACAAAAGTAGATGAGCAACATTAATGAAGAAGACCATTTTGATTGGTGTATTTTGAATCCTCTGACTTTTGCTTAATCCTTGTATGCTGAAATGCCTACAGCAATGACCTTAGAGAAGATAATTCTTGGTTTCTCAATAAGCTCTAGTTGAGGAATTACTGCAATGGCTACCTCTTTCATCAATATAGAAAGATCATTATTAATGTTGGGCGAAGACCAATGATTCGTTCTGACTGTTGCTTATCTTTTCTTATGATAGATGAAGTATCTGTCCAGCTGTCCAGAAGATGATGTTTCTTTATCTTTGTCTTTTGTAAGTGGCAAACGAATCATCCTTTCTATTGCTTCTAGATGAATCAACTATTCAAGTTATTTGTCTTGTGATTTGCCTATTGCTCGTAAAGGTAGAGATGTCTTGTTGCTTTAGCGCTTCCTCTATTTTTGGGTTTATTTGTTGTCAGTAAAAAATGAATGTTGGATCATAGATGGGTTTTCTTCATATCGTCATTTGATGGAATATTTCTCTGCTTTGTCTATTAACAACAGACAATCACTAGCAAATTCTTTACTCTGCCAGATGGTCCTTGCTTCTTTTGCTTTATTTGTTGACAATAGATGACCATTGGCTCACTTGTGATAGACTAGGTCTCTACTTTGTCATACGATTCTTGCTTCTCCGCTTTGTCTGTTAATGATAGATGATGTTTTTGTTCTATTGTAAGATCTTCACTCCTTTTACCTTTTTCTATCCTCATCAGACGACCATTGGCTCAATTGTGCCTTACTTATAATAGTCAAAGTCTATTGTATGAATACTATCTTGCATCCATTAGATATAATCTTCCACTTTAACTGACAAATGGAAACAACTGAGTCCTTTTTATTAGTGCTTTGTTGTAATGCCCCTCCTTCCTGGAGCGTTACTAGTGGTAAATTTAGAGGAAATTCCGACAGAGTCTCCCCTAATTTACCACCATTATCCAGTATACAACATACTAATCCACAAGAATTATATCATGAATATCCAAATATAATATGGCCACCTCCAGGCCCTACCGCAATTTATATAACTGCCGCCTCCAAAACATACATCACC
>JAYJMB010004155.1:0-13265 GCA_036873735.1 Pouteria campechiana | reverse complement strand
GTTGTACAAAACCTAATGGGCCATGGTATGAAAATTATGTGATGAAAAGGCAAAAATAAAAGAGAGAGAGAGAGAGATTGATAGAAAATATAAAGAAAATAAAAGACAGTGATATTGATATTACTAATGTAATCCAATAGTTATTGAGATGTATTAAACAATTAATTGGCTTAATTAATTAGATATAAACAATCAAAGAGGAATGTTTGGTTTATTAAAGAGATTGGTTTACATAGAACTATAGATTTAGAGTTATTTTATGAAATAAAATTAAAACCTCATTTCATTTAAGTTTTACCTTTTATGTTTTAATGAGATATATCTTTAGAGTCTGTTTGGTAAGATGGAAGAGGAATGATTTTATATATATATATATATATATATATATATATATATATATATACTTTTTACTACCCCTTTCAATGTGATATAACATTTTATCATACCTACAAAAAATCTTATCAAAACAAAGTAATACTTAGTTACTTTTTCAAACAAATGTAAATATACCTAGCTATACTTCATTTATCATGTTATTGTCTTTTCTATAATATATTATTTATTATACTAAATATCTAAATACATACCCTTTTACACTTTACACCTAAGATGGAAGAGAAATGAATTTTTTATTTTTATTTTTTACTTTTTACCACCCCTTTCAATGGGATGTAACATTTTATCAAACATACAGAAAATCTTATCAAAACAAAGTAATACTTAGTTAATTTTTCAAACACATATAAATATACCTAGCTATACTTCGTTTATCATGTTATTGTCTTTTCTATAATATATTATTTATTATACTAAATATCTAAATACATACCCTTCTACACCTACCCAAATACACCTATACTTAAGTGGCAAGTCATGTGCTTCGTTAATGAATGTTGGAGTATGACAACATCTTCAATATATATTGTTATCCCTTATTAATATATCAACAATGAGCTTCATGTATTTAAACTTTTTACATCTCACCGTCATTATATTTATAATATTTTAATTACACTGAAAGTAACCACAAAATCACTCTCTCCTATATATATACATATATTCATACATACATATATACATACATATATGGGGCATGTTCATGTGAGACCGGTTGTAAGACCGGTCTCACAACTTTATTTTTTTTTTGTTTTTGTTTAAAAATCATGAAAATGCCCCTAAACTTTAAAAATCAAAAATAAATATTTGTAAACATTTAAAAATAGTAAAAATTATTTTATAAGTTAATTATATCTTATTTTTCTAATTTATAAAAAAATACAGTTTTAAGACCGATCTCACAACTGTTTATGTGAGTCTCACATGAACACGCCCCTATATATATTTGTATAATCTTAAAAATTATGTTGATTGAAAATTTAGGTGAAGTGAAATGCTACATTGAGTGGAATGGATTTGATTGCTTTTGATACATACTTTCTATTACGACTTGAATTTTCAATAATTATTCTTTTATTTATTTTAACTTTATTTATTTTATAATTAAATTATCCCTAGTATTATTAACATAATTTTCATTTCACTTCATGTCATTTTAATCAAATCTATCTTATCGATCATACCCTAAAACGATTGTTCGAGAACCCTTTTTTTGATGAAGATGATTTTTAATTCTTTAACTAAATACATGGTCCCGGATACAAAGGTTGGTTTCCATTTAATTAAGATACGATAGTGTGTGAAAACGGCAAGGTTCCAGGAATGGAACCAGCTCCATACAGATACGTCTTCGGAGTTAATATAGTATTGCTTATAGAGCACTCGAACATTGATCGAGGAGGATTAAAAGGTGATTAGTTTTATATTAAAATGTGTTGAAGCCTAGCTAGTGGGCATATAATCTCCAGCACCAATGCCAAGATCAACCCAGCCGAGATGAGCCGAAGAAAAGGATATTACAGCTGAGAATGACATCCACCTGGCTAGAAATTCAGCACCATGTTCGTCATCCAATGAGCCCCATCAAATCAGACAGCCAAATTACTCATGGCCCCCACCTGGAGCGCTCTCTCTCTCTCTCTCTCTCTCTCTCTCTCTCTCTTTCTCCTGGAGACCAGCAGCAGCAGCAACCTCGGAGCAGATAATGGAAGAGCGTCGAATCTTATTGACCTCTCTCTCTCTCTCTCTCTCTCTCTCTCTCTCTCTCTCTCTCTCGCCCAAGCAATCGAAAAAACGGAAAGGGATAAAAAAATGGGGTTTCCAGAAAAGTCCAATCCAAGAGTACGGGAGCCTGCCACGTCGTATCGGTGGGGCGCCAGGCAACCAATAACCTTCCACAGGCACGGGTGGACACCTCGTATTAAATGCCAAACACCACCCACGCTGGAGCAGCAGCAGCACAGTAGAGGAAGAGGGGCGAGAGAGAAATAGTGAGTTTGTGGGCCCCTCGCCCTCGCAAAATGGCATGTCATTTCGGAGTCGGACAGGGCAACCCGCCATTACTTGTCATCCTCTGCGCTGCGAAATGAAACCTTCCAATAATGGAAGCACGACGAGGCTACCCTCCTTCACGGAGCTTTCCCCAACTGGAATTCCCCTCCCCCTCACCCCACTCGCGCACTTCCACCTCCCACCACCACTCGCGCAAATACCCTCTCTAAACCCCTCTCCATCCACCCCAGCTCCCACCCAATCTGCTCTCCCCTCCAACGCCCGCTCCATCAACCATTAATTGGTAAACACTCAAATTAAATCCCCACCGTCCGTTTGTCCGGTGCTAATTCTATGATTCTGAGTGAACTAGGGGCTTGTGTGTCGCCACGTAATGCGAAATGGGCGGAAACAAGGGTAGTGGGCCGCGACGGGTTGGTGGGAATTTCATGCGCGAGAGTGGGAGGTGGAATCACCGGTCATTAATCGATGAGAAAAACGAAGGAAATCCAATGGGATCCCGAGAGTGGGAGTGGCTGGAAGTGTCCTGATGCGCAGGAACGAGGATGCTGTCCTCCTCATACATCATCATCCGCACATGCCCCATTCATTTCATCTTCTTCGTCCCCTCCCTCTTCTTCTCTTCCTAGATTCGTTCGTTTCGCACCGTTTAATATTTAAAAAACAACGGCTCTGGCACCTCCTCCTCTTCCGTACATGCTCCCGCCCTAGATTGATTGCACGGATTTCCCTACGTGACGCAGATGGTGGGACACCAAACATTTGACGGTCCACCTCTTTGGTGCAGTTATGTTTGGGCCATTGTTTTGTTGAGTTTGATTTACGCAATTGGAATGGGAATTTGACTGGTGCGGATCGCTGAATGGGTCCCCAACACGCGCTATAAAATATGAATCTTCGTCGTATGCCTCGGACAGGGTTCTATTTCGGGTAGGATTCCTCAAAAAAATTCCAAAATTTAGATGATGGTGGGGTATGGTTGGGTGGACCGAACCGATCTGTTTTTGGAAATGCACATTATTAAATGTCCGCGCATCTTTCGGATATTGGACGGCTAGCATCTTCATGCAGAGTAAGTTCCAACGGTCCGGATGGAGGATTTATGACTCCAGTTGCAAACAAATGCTGCATCAGGACGCTGTTCCAGTGCAAAGACTCTGGTGCCGATCTCTGCATTTTTCAAGCGATCTGACCCATTCATTAGGTAGGTTATTGCCGTAGATGAAATGGGTATTAGTCGATTTTTATGTTTTGGGCAAAAATCTGATCAACGGTTGAGATTTAATCATTATAAGGTACCAAACGCATGAACGAACAGAAGATCGAAGCCGTTCATCCTGTCATCAATAAACCAGGCCCCAAATTTCACTAGAAATTGAGCATGGATGACCGAACATAAAGAAGGAATTGATTTCTGACAAAACATAGGCAGATACCTTGAAATGAGATCGATTCATTTGGTCGGGCCGACTGTTTTCCACTCTGGGCACCCACTCAAAAATGCAAAAAGTATACCTCTGGAGGAAAAACAACATTAACAAAAAGGTCTACCACATTAGAACCAACCAGATACACGATGGCATCTGATAGGGAGGACCCACGCACAAGGAAAGTCCTGTGTACTACAGTTTCATGTAATCATTCAGAAATTAATCTAGGGGGCATCGATTGCTGCACAAAAAACCACGCTACTCCAGCAACCCTCCCTCATTAATACTCTCCCCCACTAAAAATTTTTCCACCCCCAACATCCAAGTACAATCTAATCCATCCATTTATCAGAATAATCGATTATGTTTCACTTACTTACTGGTGAAGACGCGTGCAAGAAACAATATTAAACAAATAAATTTCCAAAAATTTCCGGATTTGCTTTTTAATTAATCGGAGTGTTTGGTATAGATGTATGCATACAGGCAAATTAAAATTTCAAGCTGGTTGCAGCTCGAGGGCAGCTGCTCTTGGAGGGTTATGATAGTCCGCGGGCCTTCCAAAAGCTTCCTCCTCCCATCAAAGCAGGTGGGTCTGCAGATTCTCTTTGGATGATGGTTCGTTCCTCAGTTCCAGTGGCGAGCTACTCAATACGTGGTTGGTTCCACAGCTGAAGGGTGGGCCCCACTAATCTGGCCAATTACAGTCCGCGAGCTACCTGCCTTTGGTGGACCCTCCTGCACGGCACTTTTAATGTGCAGGAGTGCCGACGACGTTCCTCCCTCCCTTCCCTTCCATCCTTCACGCGCCTTTTGCGGTCAAAAGATCCGACGCAATCTATGCTCCTCTCTCAATTGCCAGTCCCGTAGATCATGTCAGAAATTCTCGTACAAAATGTAACTCCCTTGAAAGATGCCTTATCGCTCGGATACCAACATTCATTCCTCTTCCAAATTTGCCACTCTCCCCAGACATAAATTATCTGCCAGCCTAGATTAAAAAAAAAATCCTTAGTGATCCACTCAACCCGTCTAGTTTTTTCAAGTTTATGTACACATACACCACTTTAGGCACCGAAATCTGGACCGTCCAACTTGGAAAATGCAGAAAGTGGAGGTGGGATGGCACTTAAAATCACGCATGCAGGGGAAGAATGTTTTGGAAGTGAATGGTGGTTGCCAATTGCGGAAAGAACCATGAGCATGATTTGGATGGTTGAGATGGTGGGTGTGCTTCCCACTAAGGGTGTCATTTGGGGTTGGAGAGATGTAACTAGAAAAGCTGAGGGGTGGGTGGAATGATTTTTCAGCCCTTTTGAGAAGTTCCCCTGTGATGTAACTACTTTTGAGCTGGCTTAGCTTGTGAAGGGCCCCATTTGGTAATCCACCCCAGCATATGTTACCTGCCCGAGTCAACTGTTCTTCTGCTTATTTCGGAATATCCATGATGGATTAATATTCATACTTAAGCTTTTCTAATAGCTTGCTTTTCATGAGTACTGATAATGGTAAGATGCATATTCAACAAAATAAGAAGGCATGGGAATTGCACATGTGGTAGTTATAGGCTAATGGGTAACCCGTTCACATTGCTTTTCTATAAAATACTTAACAATCATGGAAAGATGGAAATATGCCAAATACGTGGGCATTAGGATGGGAATATGCCTAAATATGTAGTGGAAAGATCAAAAGGTGCCCAATATGGGAAACTCAAGTTGAAATACGACCAATAAGAAGCATAAACTACACACTATGTATTGAGAGAAAAATTATAGGACTCTAGGTAAGCACGTGAAGGGCAGAACCCTAACTATACCCTCACTTATTTTCTTCGTAAAGCTTCTTTCTTTTAACCCTCTAGAACGTGCCCGAATAGTCACACCGAAATCTTCAATGGCCCCTTCCTATATAGCTCTATTGCTCTTGTAGGGATATAATTTCTAGTGTTCTCAATCCAATCCCCAAAAGTAGCATAAAAAATTGGTGCTATCCATGAGAAACCTAGACCAAAGATGATCTACGTGATCTCATACTTACCCTTCCTGCAAATGGCTCCAAATAACAAGAATAATTTGCCTCTTCTTATGAATAAACGAGTGCATCAAAGTCGAGTAGACAAAGTCAAGCTCAGTGAGGTAGAGAGCTAACTTCTGGCACATCTTATGGAGAGTCCACCCTAAATACTCCAACTCATCAAAAAATGACTCGAAAGATCGGAGAAGTAGATTAAAAGATAAGAAAGGTGATGTAGTAATTCCCGCTAAACGGGAACAAGCTTGATGGACTGGTGGGGGAGTTGCCATTTGTCAGAGATCATAAATGAGTTACTTTCTTCAAAGTTTAAAAATGCCATAGATCGAAGCATATGATGGTATTGCAGATCTAGCTAGCAAATCATCGCCCCAGTTTCCTAACTCTTACGATTTTACTGTGTTTGTGTGTGTGTCAAACACCTTTATGTGCTGGTCTTTCCCACAACTCTATTCGGATCAATCCACTCTTTCAAGGAGCTAAACAATCAATTTTTTGTGCATGCCATCAACGGTCAGAGATAGAAGAAGAGCACTAGTGACTAGTCTAATGGATGCTAAGTATTAGAGGTATGAGATTTGGACCAGTGTTGTGGTGGCGGCTATTTAGTTGATCAATCTCAAAAAAGCCGCCAAAAGACGCCAGGCATATGACAATCGCATGGAGGGAGTCTCAAGTTGCAAAGACATAGAAGAAGCAAATGGAACCTCGGAGATTTTGGAGCTGATGTTAGATTAAACAAAGACAATTAAGACAGATGAAAGCCTCTCTCATCACCACCATAGTCGTAATATTCAATTTGTTTTTATTTTTTTTTTCTTGGTGAATCCGAAATTGAATTTTGGATCGTAATAAATTTTTTTTCATGACTTGCATTATAGGGCTAAGGGGTTTAAAAAAAGTTAGAGAGACAAGGAAGTATCACACGTGCTACGGGACTGGTTTCACCCTCTGGATGCTGCGGTGCTCGAGATTGGGTGCCTGAGCCCCGAGTCCGGATACCCTAATACTCCACATCAGTGTTTTAATGGTGCTGCCAATGGAAGAATCCATATCATTAATGCCATCAGAATGATGTGTTTTCTCCTATGTACGAGATATTCACGGCATTGAACTCGAGAATTTGAATCCCATTATAAACGTAAACTACAATTGCATTCGGATCAGAGGTACTCAAAACAGATGCAGACAAATGGGACAATGAATTTTATAAATAAGATATACTTATTTCATAATAAAATTTAAATTCTTATAATTTTTATTTAATTTTTTTTATATATTTAACCTGTTTAAAATTTAAATTAAACTATTTAAAATTTAAATTAAACTAAGTTATTTAATTTTAAGTAATTGTTTTAACTTATGTTAAATTAATCATTTAATTATCCTCTAAAGTAAAAAATAATGAAAAGTCACTATTTAAATCTATGACTAAGATTAAGCCTTAATCATAAATTGATGAGATGATATTTAATTTTTTTATTTTTATCAAAATATGCAAATTCACCAATTTAACATAAATTATATTTATTTTTTAAAAATAATTTTGTAATATAATTTAATCATTAAATGGGCACATCACGAGAAAATAGTAATCTCTGGTTTTTATTCACTTAAAAAGTGGAAAATAAAATTATAGTTATATATTAATTAATCTAATTAATTAGTTATACATAATATTATTTACAAAAAAGGGAAAATAATAATATTTAATCTAAAATAATTAAATTATAACTGCATTTTTATGCTTATTAACTTAGTTAAATAAAAATAAATTAATTATATTAAATATATTTTTATTTCTAAGTGAATAAAAATCTAAGATTACTATTTTCTCATAATATACTCATGATCAAATTCTTTAATTTTATATAGATTATAATAATTATTAAAAATTAAATAACTTAGCAAAATTTAATATTTAATCTATTGAATCTTAATCAAATAATAATTTTAGTGCTTTATTAACTTGAGAACAAAGAAAATATGATGAATTTTATTAATTTTTATAAATTAATAATATATAAAGTAAAAAATATATTAAGAATTTTAATTTAGTTGTAGAAAAAATAAATCTCACTTACTAAATCAGCAGCACTACCAGTCCAACTTCTATTCAAACGCCTACCTTGTGCACAAGCGGCGATTATCTGCGTTGGGCATGCCTTTTAAATTCTCATGTGAATATCATGAATATCTCATAGTAGGATAAATCATCTTACAAACATGTTATTAATGATTTGTCATTCTCCCATTACTAGAATCAGTAAAATGTGCCTGGTTTTAGGGGATCCGAACTCTTGAGGCCAGTTTTGGTGGTGCACGCCTAAGCTCTTTTATGTGGAGTGTTAAAGCTTCTAGAGTCTTTTTAAAAGTTTGGATGAGTTTAGGTACCCAATCGGAGTGTCAAATCTCTTAGAGTATCTCTAGAAGTTCAAGCTAAAGGGATTAATTGCCCAGCCTTTCGAGTTAGGAGAGCGCGAACTAGATCAAGTGTCCAACCCCTCAAACAAGAAGTTGTGAAAGGGTTTTGTACAAACTATAAAAAAACATCTAAAACATAAAAACCTATTTTTAGACGGCTAAGGAAGAAGGAAAGAGAAAAATGAGGGTATAACTTAGACAAAAAGAAAAAAGAAGTGACATTGACTTTTCTTTATAATATACATATATTTATGGGGCATTGATCACTTAGAATGGGTTCCACAAAACGCCAATGTGAAATCGATCCATGCAGGTCCACTAAGATAATTTTGTAAACTATATTCATTTATTGTGTTTTATGAAATATGTATAATTATAAACATAACAACTGTATGGGTCTTACTCAAAACTGCTCTTTGATAATGCTCGAAGAAGATTCTGTAAGACAAAAAAAATCAAAGGGAATGAATACTCCGATGCTCAATTTAATAGAACGTTGAGAGAGAGATATATAAATAATTAAGAGCTTATGTTTATATGGTATGCATACTTAGGTTTTTATACTTGAGCTTGGGTTGGTGTGCAAGACATATGGTGTCATATCCCTAGACGGTGAGGTTTTCTCATAAAGGAGATATTCTTGAGGATTATGCATCCTTTAATTCTATTAAAAGTCCTTCTTTGAGCAATTCCAATTCTAGGCAGAACTGTGTGGAGTTGTATTGGGGTTAGAATAAGTCTCCTAACAGAGTTAGAGTCTTAAATGGTTAATCTACCAACTATAGTACTTATCTCATGTTGTGGTTTCCTAATACTAGTTCCCCTTAAGGAGACATAGTTAAACCCATCTTCCTCATTCGCTTAGTATTCTATATCAACTTTTATTAGGTTCAATTTTCTATACTCATAAAATGTGAGTTCGTGCATCAACATTAATGTAAATATATGCATTGATATTAATGTAGAATAATTTTAGCCCTTATTGAGTTTGTCACTCGTGGAAGATTTTTGATGCATGGAAATTTCCTACACCAGGTCGATATAAGCTATTGTATATGACCATTTGTGAACAACTAAAGATTGTACAAGAGATGGATCGATAGAGTTCTAATTTGGGGAATCATCTAGCCTCCAATGAAGAGATTGATAGACTACCCCAAGAGGTCAAATTCCTCAATGCCCAACTATAGTTCACCCATCATCACTTCAAGTGGTTGATTGATGCCTTACCAATTGTGCCATTGGGAATGTTGAGGGCCTAAATTGAGTGAAGACCTTGGAGGAAGAGTTGGTGGATGTTCGATGCCAAATTACCAAGCTTAGGTAGTCATAAATGCTCTGACTCAATAATATTCTATAATTTTTCTCTCTAACTTTTGCCTCTATCACAGTTGATAAGGGCTTTCAACTCTTTCTTCATTGCTTTGATGTATTTCTTATTTATAACAAGATTAATGAATTATCTTTCTATTTCTGAAGCAACATGTCGCTGTACAATGTATTCAAATGATATTTTTGTCTGCTTTTGCAATCTTTAATGCATTTATTCAACACTCCTTGTTTGGGCAATGCTTCTGCTTAAATGAAACCCCCAGATGTTTCTATTTGAATGATGCCTCGATCTAGCTACTGCTTTTGTTTAGTTTAGCTAATGCTTTTAGCCTGATGTGCCCAGTCGCTAGATGCTTCCGTGATGTTTCGCTTTTTAACCATTGTTGCTTCTACCCATGTTTTTGGCTTTCCCAACAATTTAACACTTTCATATAAAAAGCAATGCTTCCACTTTATTTTTGATTTTCTTACTTCGCCCATAACTTTCTTGCTCTACATAGATTCCACTTAATTACCTTCTCGAATTTCGAAAGCAAAAGTTTCCCTTATCAACTTTTTGTAACCAACATGATGTCTTTGTACATTCTCGTGATGACATTCACTCAGTGTATGAGATTTTAATGTAATTTGATGAAATAACTGTCAGTTTCCCACTCTGATGTCCCACCTTTTGTAAAACTAGAGGAGTTTTCATGAGAATTTTTATATAAATCCGAGTTACTTAATTTCCTTAATTTCCAAAAACTTCTTTCTTAAACTTTCTTTTTCTTCATGAGCTTCCCTATTTTCTCAATTTCCAACAATGCCTGTCGACAAATCCAATGCTCATGTTTCCACCAACATCGAGGAAGATTTTTACACCCATAGCTTGACTAGAGGTATGTCTTGGTTCCTACCTTCCCCGTCTGCTTTCCCTCATCACTCGTCAGAGGATTTTGTCTTTATTGCTTTGAGCTTATTCTGAACAAGTTTTTGCCTTTTTCATTCAAATTTCATAGCCTAACTCCTTAGGGCATATAATCTTTTCCTTGGCTAACTTATTCTTAATAGTGATATATTTTGTTAGTTTGTTATTGGGTGCACAATCTTCGCCACATGCCCATTTTCTCCATCAATATGTTTGTGTTGGTTTTTTTCTCAGTAAGAGTCCCATCTTTACTAGTTTTTTATATATTACTCTTCACACTCCTTGGAGGTATTTTTTTGCCCTAGCTTTTTAATTGAGATGATGATTGGAAACACCATTGGATTTGGGCTAGCTAGAACCATGGTTAATGTTCATTTCTAAATCAATAGGCTATCGATGCAACTAGTCCAACGGTAGTGCTATCTTCCTTGGATCAGTATAGCCTAGGTGTCTTTAGGTATAGTCTTATGTCAATAGAGAAACTTCAAGTAGATTATTTATCTTCAAAGGACTCTTATAGGGAAGTCAATTTTCCATTCAACTTCCTTGGCAAGAGGTTTTGACGCTTGAGCCCCACCATTGGTGGTGCACGCTTAAGCTCTTATATGTGGAGTGTTAAAGATTCTAAAGTCTTTTAAAAATTTTGGATGAGTTTAGGCACCCAATCATAGTGTCCAATCTTTTAGAGTATTTCTAGAAGTTCAAGCTCAAGGGTTTAATTGCCTAGCCTTCGAGTTAGGAGAGCACGAACTAGATTAAGTTTCCAACCCCTCAAATAAGAAGTTGTGCAAGGGTTTTTTACAAATTTAACCAAAAAAAATCTAAAACCTATTTTTAGATGGCTAAGGAAGAAGGAAAGAGAAAAAGCAAGGTATAACCTAGACAAAAATAAAAAAAAGTGACATTAACTTTTTTTAATACTATACATATATTTCTAAGGCATTAATCACTTAGAACAGGTTCCACAAAACTCCAATGTCAAATAGATTAATGAGGGGTCGACTAAGATAATTTTTTAAAATCCATCTTATTCATTTTACTTTATGAAATATGCTTAATTATAAACATAATAATTGTTTGGGGCACACCTAAACATTTCTTAGAGAATCCTAGTTGAAAATCCTATAGGATAAATAAAATGTTAGAGGGCACCAGGGTTGGTCCTGGCATGAACAATCTTATAATCAAGACAGTACTAGGACTTTGAGAGAGATATATAAATAATTGAAAGCTTATGTTCACAAGCTGTGCATACCTTGTTTTATAGTTGAGCTAGGGTTTGTGCATAAGAGATATAGTGTCGTATGCTAGGATGGTAAAGTTTCTTTGTTAATGAGGCATTCTTGAAGATTATGCATTCTTCAATCCTATTAGGAGTCTTGATTAGAGGAAAGAAAACTGCATGGAATCATGCAAAGTTGTATTAGGGTTAGAATAAGTCTCCTAGTATAGTTGAAGTCTAACATGGCTAATCTACTAACTATAGTGCTTATCTCATATTATGATTCCTTAACACTAGTCCTCCTTCAAGGAGGCATGGTAGAATCCATTTTTTTGTTTGCTTAGTCTTCTGTGCCTGCTTTTACTAGGTTTAATTTCTTATACTTATAAAATACGAGTTCATGCATCAATATTAATGAAATCTAAGCATTAGTATTAATGTAGGCTAATTTTAACTCTTATTGAGTTTGCCACCTACAAAAGCTTTTCCAATGTATGAAAATTCACCATACCGAGTATATATGAGTTATTGCATATGACCATTAGCAAACAATCAAAGATTGTACCAAATATGGATCTACAGAGTTCTAATTCAAGGAATCATCGTGCCTCTATTAAAGAGATTGACTAACTACTCCTAGAGGTCGAATTCCTTAATGCCTAACTCTAGTTCACTCATGCATCACTTTGGGTGGCTGATCGACACCTAACCAACCACAACATCGAGCACATAGAGGCCCTAGATCGAGTGATGGACCTAGAGGAATAGTTGATAAATGCTTAGTGCTAGATTACCAAGCTCAAGGTAGTTATAGATGCTCTGACTCAATAATATTGTATAATTTTTACTTTTCTCTTTTAATTTTGCTTTTATAACTATTGATAAGGGCTTTTAGCTTTTCCTTTAGCACTTTAATGTCATTGTTTATTCTTTTTATTTTGCTTCATTTTTTGTTGCTTCATTAGGTGTAGTAGAAAAAGTTTCCTCTCCCTATTGTAGTGTTACTATAGATAATGTTTTAGTGATCGGGGAAGATCTTGATGTATCTTTGTGAGGAGTTATACACCCTCTTCCCATTATTTCAAAAGTGTCCCTATATGGTTCCAGCGGGAAGTCTTCCAGTATGGGGAGCTCGATTTTGTCCCCCCTAGTGTATGCATAGGTAAAACCTGTTAATGTTCTTTCATTTATTTATGGAATATCTTTCATTATTAGTTTTGTCCTAGTTTTTGGTTTCAAGTTAGCGTCCTCTTCTATGTCTGAGTTAGTTCTAATTATTTCCTCATTCGAGTTGTGCCTCTTGGGTCCCCTCTCATTGTCTGTGTTAGATTTAGGTTGCCCAAGATTCCTTTCTATTGCAAGTTTGAGTTTTGAGGAATATCTTCCTTGTGGCTCCTCTTCCATTACTTCTTTGAGTTTTAAGGTGGAAGTTGGTGCGACTTCTTTTGGTAGTGTGGAGGAGCAACATACTATTGTTGGGGGGGGGGGGGGGGGGCGCAGATATATT
>JAYJMB010004154.1:0-13266 GCA_036873735.1 Pouteria campechiana | reverse complement strand
TCTTTAATCCAAATGGCATAACTTTGTAGCAAAAGACACCCATTGGAGTGCGAAATGCGGTTGAAGCCTCATCTGCTAGTGCCATCTTGATCTGGTTATAACTAGAGTAACCATCCATGAATGAGAATGTGTCATAAAGTGATGTGCTGTCGATAAGGAGTTCCATATGTGGCAGTGGGAACTCACCTTTTGGATAGGCTTCATTGAGATTGCGAAAATCAACACAAACTCGTATTTGCCCATTCTTTTTCTTTACAGAGACAACACTAGAGAGCCATCTCGGGAACTTGATTTCTCGGATGAAGTTGGCTTCCAGTAATTTGTTGACCTCATTAATAATCTGTTGCTCCAATTCAGGTCTAAACTTCCTTGGCGCTTGCATTATTGGCTGTTTGGTTGGGGAGATATGTAAAGAATGCATGGCAATATCCGGATCTAAGCCAGGCATTTCTGAGTATGTCCATGCGAAAACATCTTTGAATTCACTGAGGAGAATCATTAGTAGTTGTTTTTCATATTTCGGCAGAGATTTAGAAATAAAGGTAGGTTGTTTGTTTTCGTCCGTACCCAAATTGAACTCTTCAAGCTCATTGATTGTTGGTTGTCCACCATCTTCTAACCTCGGTGGAGCTACGCCACAGGTTATTTCTTCTAAGGAAGAATCAGAGTCATCATCTTCTTCTTGTTTTAAATGGTTAGGGTCTGGCTCGTGATCGGACTGATGAGTCTCACTTGCCATTCCTAACTCTGATTCGAGAATTGATGGGTCATCAACAACTTCTTTGTCATCTGTATCACCAGGTCCCTCCGAGTTTCTTTGCGATTCTTTGTCATTGGACTTAGATTCTTCCTTTTCTATGGATGTATGATGAGAGGTGAAAACTATGTAATAATGTGCATTATTATTGGGGCAGACGTCATTTTTGATGTCTTGGACTCAGTAGGAGCTGACTAGCAGTCCCACATAATGGGACCGATAGTCGATCTGATACTCACACAGGAGCAATCCGAGGTGTACTCCTCATCACTGTCCACGTCAATATCATCGTCCGTACCAAGGCCTGTCTGATCCCCTGGATACTGGAGACCTTTTAATTTTCCTTTGATCAAAACTGGGATGAGCGGACTAGTCACCAACATATAAGGTTCATCAGGATAAATAACAAGGAGGTTGATCATCCTTCTGCATCCCTTGCTGAATTTTTGGAATTCCCAGTAGACAGGTGTTTCTTGGTTAGAAGATTAGAAGTACGACATTGTCCATAAGGCAAGCCCATCTCTTTAAATACTAATCTTCCTTTTTCTGGTTGGGATTGTGGTTTAGGTTCTTCGCTCTGAATGATTTCTGACTCGGCCAATTGAGTCAGTGGTCAAGATTGGAGGATGTTTCTTGATTTGCTTGACTGGTGCTCCCAGTGTTGATCTCAAAACACAAAGACTGCGTTGGCTTTGAGATTACTTGAGAGTAGCTTGGTAGTAAAGGTGATGATGTTGGAGGAGTAGTTGTTGTCCTCTTTAAGCCTAGGTTGTTGATCTTGAATTGGGTGTTTTCAACTGGTGCTGGATGCAGTGATGTATAAGCTCGCAAAGAGTTGGCGACTTGATTCTCATAAAATCCAACTGGTGGAGGTATGGCTTGCCCCCGGCCTATTGATGGCCTGGCCGATCATCCTCCATGTCCTCTTCCAAGCGGTCTTGGCATCGATATCCCAACTTGAAAGGTGAAAGATTGGGGAGTTGGAGAATTTGCAACTGGCTTCCAGTTGAAAATATTCTAACTTGGCGGAGTTGTTACAGGAGCAGGAGTGATCTGGTGCTACAATGGTTGTGGATGCTGAACCAACAATTTTTCTTCATCATTGTAATCTCTGTGGAGCACTTTTAGCTCTTTCATAAGTTTCAACTTTTCTTCTTGTGAAATGCCTGTTGCAATTTTGAAGTGTGAAGCCATTTGTGGCGGAATCACTGGGGATGGGACCGCCTGTGGAGGTACAACCTGTGATGAGGGTCTTTATGATGTTGACCTTTGTCTTTTAGCAATAAATGGTTGCTGCCTTCTATCTATGGTTGGCTTGACCAATTCTTTCGGCTGCTTTGGTTTATTCAGTGCTAGCTTATAATATTAGGCTTTTGAGAATGCCTTTGAGATTGTGAATGGTCTTATGTCAGCTGAGATACATCTCATTTTGTCATCTTGGTAAAACTTAAAGCATTGGTGCATCGTGGATGCCACAACTTGGTATCGATGCAACCATGGCCTCCCGAGCAACAAATTGTAGGACATTGGTGCATTTATGACATGATAATTGACTTTTGTGAGGAATCCTTGAATATCAAGACTCAAGGTGATAGTCCCCATAGTCCTCTAACTCTCCTGGTTAAAGCCTTGAATCACCAGAGTGCTGCTTTTGAGAACGGATGGGCACATGCTAATACGCTTCAGTACTTTGAGTGGGAGAATATTTACCGCAGATCCTGGATCCAGCATAATGCGGTTAATCCTCTCTCCTAATAAATCAGCACTTATAAACAATGGACGATTATGCTCTGTATTTCCAAGCAATAAGTCATCATCTGTAAAAGTGATGATTTGGTCACATTCTCTTCATTTGGCATAAAGTTTGTCATGTTGCAAGATACCTCCATAGGTTCTGATGATTCCTAGATCAGTAGCTTGAGTAGTCCGGGAAATGAAGTAGGCATTTCTTTGGGCATGGAAAGGCTTTTCCCAATGTGACAATGCATTCCCATATTATGTGTCTTTCTTCTCATAATACGGGGTAATAAAGGTGAACGTTGCACCATCTCAAGTTGAAATTATAGAGATGTTCCCCTTCCAGAGGGTGAATTCCCCGCACTTGTGCTTTAGAGAATTGAGAGGTGTAGTCATGGAATCTATATACAAATGCTTCAGACAACACCTCCCAAGACCTGAATTTGGCAATGTTGTGATCCACTTTAGAGCATTGCTATTACCAGCCAATGAAAATGGAAAGCTCATGATTGCATATGCCTCATTTTGCGACATCATTCGCATTAGGGCTTGATATTGGAATAAATGTCCAATCGCAGCCTTTTAGCTTTCTTTGAATAACTTCATCATGGGCCATCCTAAGTAACAGATTTGTTTAGTTTCTAGAATGGCCGTTAAAACAGGGGCCCTCATGTAGTGCAAGTATTCAAGGACCCTCACAACGTGTGATTCGATGAACACTTGTTCCTTTGGTTGGTCATCTATTGCTCTCATTTTCTTCTTTTCGGCTTGATCAAATGCCTCTATGAAGTTAGACAGCACTCGATGGTGAAAATAGGCCCTTTTTGCCAAGCAAAGATGGATTTCTTCTGCTTCTAGGTGATAAAGCGATTATGGATCACTCCAAGCAGCATCCCTCCATTTGTGAACATAATTAGCCGTGCTCTCACCATAATGTTGATCCTAGTTAACAAGGGACTTCCTGATTCCTCCCTTCCTTTTAGAAAGGAAGCATAACAGAAACATGTCTTGTAAGGGGACCCAATCTTTGGCATCCTGGATTGCCTAAGTCTGGAACCAATTCTTCTTCACTTCCGAGGAGAGTGAGCTTTGAAAATTTCGATGCATCTTTGCGAGGTTTGGATTTTCCCTGCAGCACTCGTCAGCATAGCGGAGGAGGTGTGTGACTGGTGAATCACCGACATTGAATATGGTAAAACCTTGGCGTCGGTGCTTTCTTTGGCGATCGCGCCTTCTACGAGAGCATTCTTGCTTCTTGTTTAGTTGGCTAGTGGAGGCTTCTTCTTCACCAATGTGATAACAAGGTGCCATTATTAGATATTCAAATGTACTATCCTCATCGGAGCTTGGGTCATCCCCAGTTTCCAAATTTGGCAAATTATCCCAAAATGCCGTCCATACTTCATCTGCAGCTGACGAAAATAACGACGATGGCTCCCAAGCATAGAGCTCTGGATAACCTTGAACAAGGCAGGATTTTTCCTTACTTTTCCCACCATATTTTTGTAGAAGGGTTTAAGCCTCTCAGGTTGGAGGTAGTCCCCAACAATGCATGGCTGGAGCCATGACAGCCAGTGGTGTGTCCTTCTAGGATATGGGAATAAATCCTTCAGATGCTCATCCATTTCTTTATTCTTCACATGTTTGATCTGACACTTTCGTCCCTTATTTCTTTCCGATAGGACTTCTAGGATGTCATTTGGGCAAACAAGATCCCAAACTTCGTCATCAGCCATGACTTTCTCCTGCGCCTCTTAGCTAAAGGATTTTGAGAATAGATGATCAGATTCTTGTTCTAACCTTACTAAATTGGGAATTTCTTTCACTGATATGTTGTTGGATGTTGCCAATGGATCTTTCTTTGGTGTAATTATTCCACTCTTCATGCAATGGTTAATAATTCTTCTCACTTCCTTGCATTTAACCGTCGGGTGATTGATACCCCAATGGTAATGACAGTAGAAGGGGTGGTTCACTTGATCCACTTCTGCTGGGAACAGGGGTTCTGGTAGCCTTATATTGCCTAATTGAATGAGTCTCAATAGGATTGGTACCACTTCTTCATCAGAGTACTAGTATTTTTGCTCTAGAATCTCCCTTTTCTTTGAGTGTCTATCATTACCACTAATTTTGGTCTCAGTGGTGCTTCTTTCATATTTGTTCTTTTTGGATCGAAAAGCAATATTTTCTTTTTTCTTGTCATCTGGGCTTTGCTTTTTCCAGAGAGGGAAAGGAGGCGTTCCTTTCAGCTTGCCTCATTGGCTGACTCTCGGAAAGTGGCGATCTGCTCATTTACTAGGATCGTGAGGTCAATCTTAATGCCATTGTGGCATAAGTGGACTCTTCGCTCCTCTGTTAAGGTTGCCTTGCATTTGCTGGCCTCTTTATGCTAGCAAGAGATGAATTACTCTACCAATTCGTCATCCCTTTGCCTCATAAGGGAGAGGTCGGCTAATGTCACATCTTTTTTAGTTACAAAGAACCTTGCTAGAAATAGGTTTTGCATGTCATTCCCAGTCTTGACTGACCCTGCTGGAAGCGTCAAATACCACTGGAATGTCGGTCCCTTGAATGATGAGCCAAATAATCTCAAGCAAAGATTGTGAAAGACAACATAGTTTCCTATCTTAAGATTGAAGAGGGCGAGATGATGTTGGGGATCATCTGTTCCATCAAATGTATGAAAGTCTACCATCTGGAAGCCTGGTGGGAAGGGCTCATTCTCAATCTCCAGTGGATATGGCCGATGATAGATATTTGGCACTTGGGAAGGTAGGTTTATTTGCCGTTGGACCATCCAATCATTCATCATCTCATTAAACTATGCAGTGGGATCCAGATTGATCTGATATGGTTGTGCATGCGCATTTGCGCCGAACGATTATGGTGGAACATTCGCACCAAATGGCTATGCATGAACATTAATATTAGGCGGTCACCGAGGTGAAGCAACTAGGGAGGCGAGGGGTGAGGCATCCGGTCCTATAGAATCTCCTCTTGGCGGGTTAAAGACAAATGGCCATGGTGGTGTAACCGTTCCCATGGAGGGAAGGTTGAGAGGACGTGTAGGATTGGATGGTTGGCCAGGGTTGGAGGTTTGGCTAGCGTTCCGTTGTACATATGCCTCTCTTAACCATTGATTTTCAGTCTCAAGCAATTCCAATTATTGTATTATCTCTTCTATGGAAGCGGGAGCTGGATTTCCCTCGTCCATGTAAGACATGACTGTCGAGATGAAATGATTTTGTGCATCAATTGGCGGGGAGATGTAGACACTTGATCTTCTCTTTCAGAATCTTCTAATAGAGAGTGAAGTATTGGGGGAGGCACCATGGATCTAGCCATCGACCTTGTGATGATTCTCTGACGAGGTGGGCTAGGCGATGCCGGCAATAAGCCCCCGTCGACCGAAGCTGTGTAGAGACTGACGGGCTGCACTTTCCTCTTCTTCTAGTTCCTTTTCCTTAGGCTACTAGAATCGGCCCTTCTTTCTCTCTTTTCTACCTTTGATGCCTTCCTTGGCATCTGTAAGGTGCCTGTTCTATCAATCTCTCTTCTCTGAGAGCTGGAGAGATTGGCTAAAGTAGAAAATATATTGCTTTCCTAGTATTTATCCTGGGATGGAGATGGTCTTCTTACTATTGTAGTGTGCTTCTCGGATGGCAACTTCCATCCTTCTTTCTTTTCTTGAATGGTCAAACTGAGGGTTGACCTCATCTTAGACTTTCCTTTCTTCGTCATTCATCTTCTAGTTCCATTGGCTGGTTGAATATAACCCTTGGAAGCTTTGCTCTGTGCATTCCTTCCAAAGGGGCTAGTAGGTTTGGGATTGAAGGAAGCTCATGTCTACCTCCCCTTGATTGCATTGGCGAGGACAACAGCTACAACCTTCTTCTACTTTATTGGAATAGAGACTCGAGCACTCCTAGTCTTTAGGAAGTTTGGGATGGTATTGCGAACAAAGTCATCTCCAATGATCCTAGGAGCATGAGGGGAAATTTTTCTCCTTTGCCTCCTATTTTTCTTGCGCTTCTTTTCAACCTCGTTGTCAGGAGTTGAGTCAGCATAAGACACTTCTGAAGCTATTAGGGCAGCCTCCAATGTTGCTAGAACTGCTCTGGAAATTATTAACATAGCTCCAAGCAAGGGGAAAATTGAAGTCACATCCGTCTTGTAGATGGCAGGTGTTGGGCTGTTCGGCACCATAATGGAGTTGGGACCACTCCTGTCAAAGTTGTGCAGGGTGTTGATGAAGAAGGTGCCACCTGGCAAAAATCTGAAAGCGAGTGAGCTTTCCATAGGATTGATCTTGAGAGAAGAATAAGAATACATTATAGAAATAACTGAAGATCTACAAGGAGCAACAAAAGAGCTTAGTCAATGTCATAGAAAAATAAAGTTTTCTAAGGTGCATAAGTGTTACTTTTCCTTAAAGATGAAGCGTGAGATGTTCACGTTGAGTTCACCATTTTTGTATCAAGGATAAAAAATAAGGAAGAAATAGGTAAATGGAATTACATCACAAGATTGGTCATTTTGAATGAATGAAGCAATTTCCATTTTTATTGATTGTCCTCAATTTGATTACACTTGCTGTGTATGTCAAAAGAATTGTATGTTCACATCCCAGACCACAAGTGGTCCTAATTACATCTCCACAATGAAGAAAACCCTTCATTAAATCACATACTTTCTCTCAAAATGAATGTGTGCTGTCTATGGCATCGCTGAGCACATTGCGATGACTTGATATTTAGGGGATCGCCTCAAGTTAATAGGCAGATGGGATGACATGGTTCTAGACTGGGTTGCTAAACACTAGGTTAACTTAGAAAATTGGTGTTTTGATCCGATTGGTTTGTCCCAGGCGGAATTAAGACCGGGTGATTTCTGTTGTTTAGACTATAAGAAACCATAGAGACAGTAGGTGTTTTGTGATCCGATTAGCATATCCCAGAAGGACTCAGGACCGGGTAATCCCTATTGTGTTTAGACCTAAAAGAGATTGAAAAAATAGATGGCCTAGGTTTGGTTCAGCTTTCTTTTATTGCCCATGAGAAGCTTAGAAAGAGTGAGCCAAGTTGACTGAGTTTAGCTCGGCTCTCTCAATTGCCTATGAGAGTTTAGGAAGAATGGGCCATGTTGACTGGGTTTAGCTATTTTGATGAATGGTATATGCTAAGGCTTGACTTAGTGAGTCATGACCCAGTGACTTGGTGAGTCACAACTCAGTGACTCGGTCCTAGACTTAGGTTTTTAAACGAGTTGGTGAGTGGTTTTTGCTAAGGTTTGACTCAGTGAGTCATGATTCAATGACTTGGTGAGCCACGACTCAATGACTTAGTCCTAGACTTAGGCTTTTGAATGAGTTGGTGAGTGGTGTTCACTAAGGTTTGACTCAGTGAGTCATGACTCAGTGACTCGGTCCTAGACTTAGGCTTTTGAATGAGTTGGTAAGTGGTGTTAGCTAAGGTTTGACTCAGTGAGTCATGACTCAGTAACTCGATGAGTCATGATTCAGTGACTCGGTTTTAGACTTAGGCTTTTGAATGAGTTGGTGAGTGGTGTTTTTCAATATCTTATGGAAAACTGCAAGCGGGCAATCTCTACTGTTTATACTGTGAGAGATCAAAGATCCAGATTACATGAATTAAGCCTAATTATACTTTGAGTTAATTAAGCCTAATCATGATTAACACTAATGATAGTGATTAGTGTTAATGATAGTTCTTAGTTAATTTAAGATAATATCATTAATTTTTTGATTTATGGGGCAGTTACGTGGTTTAATCAGGGTTCAAACAGATTTTAATGTGTTTAAAATGTCTAATTCAGTATTATCCTATTGTCCATTGGCCATATGGGACCCACCATTACCATAACATGGGTGGGACCCATGTGTGTACCATGGTGGGGCCATGGCAGAGTGCCCTCAGGAACTAGAGAGATTACCCGTGGTCAAAGGCCACTGGTGTCAAGTGAGGCACCTGCCTCTTGAAGATTCCTCAAGCTCCTCCCTTAAGTTCCAAGAGAACTCTTCTTCCAAAAGTCCTCTCTTCAAAAAATCCTCCTCCTTTCAAAAAGAGGGAGGGGTATTTATAGGCTTTAGGTCCTCTAGGGGTAGTTTAGGAATTTTAGGTCCAACATGAGGGCATTTTGGGTATTCCAGCTCCAACATTGGGGCATTTTTTGGAACTCTTGGAAAATATGCCCATCTTCACAAGTAGAGGTATTTTGGGAATTTCAGCTCCAACATGGGGGCATTTTGGGCATTCTAGCTCCACCATTGAGGCATTTTGGGGAATCCTTTGGAAAATATGCCCAGCTTCACTAGTGGGGGTATTTTGGAAATTTCAGCTCCAACATGGGCGCATCTTGGGCATTCCAGCTCCACCATTAGGGCATTTTGGGAAACTTTTGGAAAATATGCCTAGCTTCACCAGTGGGGGTATTTTAGGAATTGCAGCTCCAACATGGGAGTATCTTGGGCATTCCAGCTCCACCATTGGGGCATTTTGGGGAATCCTTTGAAAAATATACCCAGCTTCACCAGTGGGGGTATTTTGGGAATTCTAGCTCCAACATAGGGGCATCTTGGGCATTCCAACTCCACCATTAGGGCATTTTTCCATTGTCACCGTTGGCCAATATTTTAATTTATTAATTAAAATATTTTTAGTAGTATGGATTGCCAAAAATTTAATTAATTGCATGCATGTCCAACATAGGTACCATGCAATTAATAAGCCGCAAAAATTTGAATTCTCTTTCTAATATAGCCCTTGAACATATATTTTCGAAAGTTTACCTTCTAGAGTTGATACACATATTAATTTCAGCCCTCTAAAATATTTCGTATGACTAAGATCCTTCATTTACTCCGCGTGTCAGTAAGAATGCGGAGTGGCTTGCTATCGCTGCCCCTCCTGTCTCTAAGCCACATCAGCTGCCCGCCATCCTGGTAAAACATGCCAATGTGGATGAAAAAACTAGGCTGTGCAACACGTCAACTGAGGCCACCTCCTCCACACACTACGTTGGCTACTCCTTAGTTGCACGCCACGTCGGCTACTACTTGTTCTCATTGTCGTTGGCTGCGTAGGATTGTGTTGCGTGGTTTCAATCTGGTGAAACAAAAGTCCCATGTGATTTCACGAAGTCCGTCTACACAAACAAGCAGGAGAGTGGTTGGCTGAAGACACTTCATTCAAAACCGCGCAGCTGGACTTGCGCAGGTGACCATCTTCGGCTGGTGAATGATCTGCACGAGCTCACTGTTTGCTGAAAAGCTTTGGTCGCATGATGGGAGTCACCTTCCTCTCCTGCATGCCGTCAACTTCTCCACAACATGTTGTTCAAGCAACGTCGGACTGCTTCAGCCATCTGTGCCTGTCGCCAGCGACGAAAAAAAGCTACCATCGCGACCTCCTAACTACTGAGTGGAACCGGTCCGGGTTCGCCGTCATCACTTGCCGCCGACGACCATCAGCTATTGCCTCCCCAACAAACCATCCTTCTTCATCTCCGGCTGTTGGAGGCATAGCATTGATCCTCTCTGTTTTTCCGACGGAGTGGGAGAAGATGCCTTGTTGTTGCTTCCTGCACTGTCGTCGTCAGTCTGTCGGACGACCAATCCGCTCCGGTCAAGAATTCGACAATGACTTCCTGACCTCCAAAAACTCCTTGCCATGTTAGATCTCCGCCCTTATTCGCCGAAAGATTTGGATGAAGACGGAAAAGCCCATCTATTTTGGCTGCAACTTGCCATTACAAAGCCACTATTCGACCATCGGACGACCAATCTGCGCCATCCAAAAAATTGGCTCCATTCTTCTAAGTCTGGTGCACCCTCATTCCATTGGATCCTTACTCCCATTAGCCGAGAATATCAAAAAGCGCATTCAAAAACCCATCATCGTTCTTGCTCGCCGCCGGTGATGGGTTGCTATTATGGCGAACCGACCTGGCCTTCTGCCATCTCTGATTTTCGTCGTCCGGCCAGTCTCTGTTTTTTCGATGGGGTGAGAGAAGGTCAGTGCTGCCGCTTCCTACGGTACCATCGTCCGACCACCGGAACATCAATCTGCTCTGGAAAGAAACTCAATGTTGTCGTTCAGACGCCAGTGTTGATTTTGCCGCACCAGATTGTCTTCTCTGGTAGTCAAAAAATTCGATCGAACAAAAGTAAAAATGTTGGTTTTAGCCACAAATTGCCGTTGCGATGCCGCCGTCTAATCACCGGACGATCAATCCGCTCCAGCCATAATGTCTCCGTCATTGTTCTGATGCTAGACAGTCCCTTGCCGTGCCGAATCCTGGCCTTTGGTTGCCAAAAGATGCAGAACAGGGTTGCTAACGTGGCCTTCTTCCTTGCCGCCGGCGATGCTGCCACTGTAACCTTCTCGCTGTTGAGCGGGACCGGCTCAGATTTCCATTCTCTGCTCACCAAGATGGCCGATGGAGTTGCTCAATTGCTCAGATGGAGACAACAATGGGCAGGGTCAGCCAAGTGATGCCGACGTCGCTGGATTTGAAGTCGACGAGTGAGCTTCTCACGTGGTAGAGCGCGCAAGCGAAGCCCCCCCCCCCCCCCCCCCCACCCCCTCTTCCCTAGCATTTTATTTTTGGCCATGGATTCTGTTCAGGTCCCTACAATTCAAAACCTAAAATTTTTTATATTGAAGAATTATTAGAAGAACTGTATTCAAATTTCAAAATACTAAAAGCTAAACATAAGGAAACTAAAAGAAAACTTGAAAGAACAATTAATGAATGCTACTAATTAAAACAAGAAAACACATTACTCAAAACTTATCAAAATATCAATATAGAACTTATGCAAATTAAAGCAGAAAATCATACTCTTAGAAGAACCTTAATTACTACCTTATTCAAACTTAAAACAAAGAAAGATATGGGAACCCAAAGAAAGAAAATCCACAAAAGAAAATTAGAACCCAAACAAAATATGATTTGGATTCTTAAAACAGATGCTAAAGTAGTAAATGCAACTATATATCCAGAAAATAGATTAGTAGCATCTAAAAAATAATGGATGCCAAAGTATTCTGCTACTAACCCACCTGAACCCATTCCTAAATAGGTACCAAAAATTATAGCTTAATTTCATTACTGCAGGTGTGTTTGAGAACCACAGAGAATAGCAAGTGGTACATTGATAGTGGTTATTCAAGACACATGATAGGAGAAAGGGAGCTATTCACATTAAAAGCTAAAAATGAAGGAATAGTTACCTTTGGAGATAACGAAAAAGGTAGAGTGGTTGGAATTGATAAAATTGGCTAACCTCCCTCTATTATAATTTCAATGTTTTATTAGTAGAAGGATTGAAACACAATCTTTTAAGTGTAAGTCAATTCTATGATAATGTTTACAAAGTTGCATTTGAATCTCATACTTATTCAATATTAAATAGTTCAAATTTAGTTGTAGTACTTGGAAAGAGAAATGGAAATGTGTATTTGGTGGATTTATGTGATATACAAGTCAAATGTCTTATTGTTAATGAAAATGAACCCACATTGCGGCATAGAAGATTGGGATATGCCAATAAGAATCTGATTAAAAGACTATATAATAAAGATCTAGTTGTTGGCTTACCAAAACTCAAATTTGACAAAAAGTTGTGTGATTCTTGTATGAAAGGCAAACAAGCAAAAGAATCGTTCAAATTAAATAAAGAAGTATACACAACTAAACCTCTTTAGTTGCTACATATGGATTTAGTTAGACCAATAAGAATAAGAAGCCTTAGAGGGAAACATTACGCATATGTCATTGTAGATGACTTTAGTAGATTTACCTGGGTAATGTTTCTAACATCCAAAGATGAATCTTTTTCATTCTTTGAGGTATTTTCCAAACGTGTATAGAATGAACAAAGCTCTCATATAGTATCATAAGGAGTGATCATAGTGGAGAGTTTGAAAACCATAGATTCACTGATTTTATGAAAATAATAGAATTCTTCAAAATTTCTCTACATCAAGAACACCCCAACAAAATGGAGTAGCTAAAAGGAAAAACAGATCCTTGCAAGAGATGGCAAGGACAATGTTGAGTGAATACAGTCATCTATAATATTTTTGGGCTGAAGCAATGAACACAACATGTTATATTATTAACAGAATCTTTGCTAGATCCATATTCAACAAAACTCCATTTGAATTATACTATGGCAAGAAACCAAATATTTCATATTTTCATGATTTTGGTTGTAAATGCTTTATTCTTAACAATGGTAAAGAAAACAGAGGCAAACTTGAAGAAAAATCTAATGAAGGCATCTTCCTTGGTTATTCTATTGTTAATAAAGCATTTAGAGTCTACAATATGAAAAGTAAGACTGTAGAGGAATCCATTCATGTAAAATTTGATGAAAATACTAATTCCTCTAGGAGGATAAGTTATTTTGATGATGAGACAGGTAAACTAATAATTTCAATTGAGAAAATGAATATACAAGACAAAGAAGGGGAACCCTCTCAATGAGAAACACAAATGGTGAAGAAGAAACAAACAATGGACCATCCATCATTGAGTTAAACAATGAAGGTACTGATATTTTTCCCAAAGATTGGAGATTTATGCATGATCACCCTAAAAGTTAGATAATTGGTGATGTATATGAGAAAGTTAGAACCAGATCTTCTTATCACCAAGTATGCTTCTTGTATTTGCATCTTTTATGAATTTCAAGTTATATCAGATGGATGTAAAGAGTGCATTCTTAAATAGATTTATTAATGAAG
>JAYJMB010004153.1:0-13266 GCA_036873735.1 Pouteria campechiana | reverse complement strand
GATCGACCCTTGCATAAGCACACTAGACTATACATCGACCGTGCACTTGCGAGGTATTAAATTTGAGCCATCAGGGACAACCAGAAGTTGAGAAAGAATCGACTACTGTAAGTGCAAATAGGCCTGACACATCAGGAGCTAGTAGTGGGACTACTCCACTAGTGCATATAGTAGTACCAAAGCTAGGCATAATGATGAACTTGATGACAAGTATAGCACAAACTCTACAAGAGTTGGTGCAAATACAGAAGGGGCAGTTGGAAGAGTCCACATAGTTGATTGAACTGATTACTAGGAAAAATAATATGAGAGAACAAGTAGTGGACTTGGGTCAAACATCCCAAGAGCAACCTAGGAAGGAGTTGAATATGAAATTGTTCCATGATATGAGGCCTCCCACACCACACTTAGGGGACCAAAAGATTATTGCATAACAAATGAATTGAGATTGTCTATCGGATGGGAAGTGGTTCCACTTGTATTGACAAGATATGAAGATGCCTTGGAACGAGTCGAGTGTAAGGATGAAGAGCAGACAAAAATAGGGAACAAAAAGCATACAAAGGACCATGACTAAGGGCACAGAAAGAAGCCTAGAATGGGCCAGGAGAGTGGTGCATTTCCTAGAAGAGTATGTTTTCCGTGTAAACAACCTGGACATATGAAATTTGAATGCCCAATGATATCAAAAAGGCTAGAAGAACAGATGACAAGAGAAACCCTGAGACAAGTGCCAGAATAGATGATAGGATCCAAGCCTAGAAGTCCAGTTTTATATTTCCTGTGTGACAAACTAGGTCATCCTAGATGTGATTGCCCCTCTTTGCAGAGTGGAGGTGGAAATGAAGGATCTTGGATGCAATAGTAGCCTGAGCATGGTGTATTGTAGATGAGGGGTAGAGGCAGAGGACCCAATCCAATGCTAGGGTGCCAACAAGGAGAACAAAGGCCCCAAATTGCTATCATGATACAAGCAATCGATGTACAAGAAGTACAAGCAATGGATCATGTGGTCATGTGTAATCTCTTGTTTGTGATTATATGATAGAAGTTTTATTTGATTCTGGTGCATTTTAATCAATTGTGTCTATAGTAATTATGAATAGAGCTAGTTTGGCGAAATATTTCATGTATAATATTATGAAAGTGTTTACTCCCCTAAGAATGGTTAGTATAACTATTGCGATGATTGTGTTGGATCTAAAAGGATAGGATATTATCCTAGATATGGATTGGCTAACAAATTATGAGGCCAAGGTAGATAGTAATATCAAGCAAATCACTTTGACAATTCTGGAAAAGGTAGAGATCATCTCTAGGAGCCTGTATAAAGGTGAGATGCCTAAGCATATACGGGCTATGGGAGCTATAAGCTTAGGGAAAAAAAGGGTGTAAAGCATACTTGGTGTCTTCTACAAATAGCCATTCAGAGCATTGATCATGAGAGGATATACTTGTAGTAAGGAATGTTCCAGATGTATTCCCAGGTGAATTGTCAGGACTGCCTCCAGAAAGAGAAGTGGTCTTCTATAGTGATCTCCAATTTGGAGCAGAATCGATATTGAAGGCTCCATAGCAAATGGCACCAATAAATATGATAAAGTTGAAAACATAGTTACAAGATTTAATGGATGAGGGATTTATTCACCCTAGTGTGACAGCATAGGGAGCACTAATGTTATTTGTGAAGAAGAAGGATAAGAGCATCAGGTTATGTATCAATTACAAAGAACTTGAGATATGGACATTTTGAGATTCTAGTAATGTCGCTTGAGTTTTCATGGAATTAATGAATAAGGTATTTAAACCCTATTTAAAAAAATGTGTGATTTTGTTTATTGATTACATTCAAGAGTAAAGAGAAACCCGATATGATTTGAAAATGACACTTAGGAGTTAATGGAAGAGAAATTGTATACAAAGTTTACATAGTGTGACTTCGGGATAAATAGTATAGACTTCTTCAATCATGTGATCTTTGGAGATGGCATTTTTGTTGATCCTCACAAGATAAAGGTAATGGTGAACTAACCTAAACCGATTAATATGAAGGATGTCAGAAGTTTCTTGGGATTGGCTAGATAATTTTGGAAGCTAAGATTACTATGCCCCTGAATAGATTGACTCATAAAGGGACCCGATTCGAATCAATTGATCAATATGAGGTAGCCTTTTGGGAATTAAAAAGGTGATTAATGAAAACACTACAAGTGATAGTACCTTTCGAATGGGGAGGATTTGTGATTCCAAGTGATGCTGTGAAGAAAGGACTTAGGTGAGTGTTATTGCAAAATAAGAATATAATGGTCTATACCTCTAGGCAATTGAGGTCACATGATTAGAACTATCCAATTCATGATTTAGAAATAGCAATAATTATCTTTGCCTTAACAATATGGATGCAGTATTTATATGATGAAAAGGGTGACGGTGGGAATTTTTGGAAGATTACAACTTGAACATTAATTGTCACCTAAGAAAGGCCAAAGTAGTAGCTGATGCCCTGAGTAGGGAACCTCGAAGTATTATAGCGTGTATGAGTGATCTTGTGCAAATGGCATTCTGAGATATAAGAATCAGGTGATGATTCTTAAGAAAACTATAGTGATACAAAAGGTCCTTGAGGAAGCACATTATTCTCCCTATACTACTCACCCTAGAAACATAAGCTTGTACCATGATTTAAAGTCACAGTCTTAATAGAATAGCATAAAGAATGATGTTACCAAGCATGTGGCTAAGTGTAACTCTAGGGCCTCACATTATTTTTAGCAACTCACAGCTTCATCTTCTTCCCTAGCTCTCCTCTTTCTTTAAGCTTTCTAATGGTTGTTGAAAAGTCCAATGCTCATTTCTTTGCTAGTGTCAAGGAAGATTTTTGCGTAATAACTATGCCTAAAAGTATGTTTTAGGTCCTACCTTCCCCATCAGCCCTTATAACCCATTGAAGGGTCTCATTTCTCTATCCTTTATTTCCCTTAAGGCTGGTTTTCACCTTTTTTGTTTCGTTTTCATCACTTAACTTCTTAAAGGCTATAATATTTCCTTTAGTGAACTTATTCTGAACACTTGGTAGTATATCATTTTAGTTGGTCATTGAGCGCATAATCTTTGTCATGTGCCCATCATTACCATTGGAATATGGGCCTCAATCTTCACACTTAGTAATAGTCTAAATTTTGCTAAATATTTCTATTTTACTCCTGGCACTTCTTGGTGGTATGTTTTTTTTCCTTGTATTTGATTGAGATAATGACTATAAACATCACTAGATGTGGGTTTGCCAGCTCCATACTAGTGGTCATTTCTTGCTCGATGGCCTACCAATGCAGCTTTTCTAGTGATAGCGCTTTCTCTTGAAGCATATTATAGTTCAATTAATCTTAGATATAGTCTGTTGTCTATAGAGAAACTTCAAGTAGATGTCTTATCTTTTGAGGATGCTTGTTGAGAGGTTGATTCTCCTTACGACTTTCTATCTAATTTCCCAAGTGGGCTTTTATAATAGAAGAGAACTCCTATATCTTTTTTATTATGACAAAAGGGGGAGAGACAAAAGTATTTGCAATCATTTATTCAAGGGGAGGGACAATTTGAAAACTAACCAAGACCAAAACCACAAGTTAAAATCAATACACCTATTCAAAGGCAGCATCAATGGAAGTTTAGGGCAATTTTTAAGTTCCCACATACCTCTAAGAGAAAGGAATCACTCAAATATTTTATCATCATCAAAAAGCAAGAGACTATTAAGACTAACCCCTTTAATTAGCTTGATTTTGATGATGAATGAGTATAAATAGCTAATTTTTTATAATGAGCAAACACATAGTGAAAAAGACGATATTAACAAGCTTATTTCCATGGTAAAACTAAAGAAAAACATAAGGAAACTAAATTTAAGGTGAGATGGGACCCAAAAACTTAATTTATCAACTCATACATATAACAAAATGAGTAAGTAAGAAAGAAAACAAGTGGATGTAAAGAAAAACTAAGTTTTTACAATATAGAGGATAGTTGAGAGGACAGATTTTCCTCTATAGAAGTTTCTAAAACACCCTGGTAGAGTCATGAAGTTAATGTAAATGACCCATCTTGCTTATCTCTTGTAATATGTTTGTTTTTATGATTAACAACACATTGTCACATAAATGAAAAATGGTAAAGGAATGCAAAATACAAAATGTAGAATAACAGCCAAAATGCTTAGCCCCCTACGCCTACTACCTTCCCCACAGCCGATATCTCAACCTCCCCAACATATCGCTTGCAGTAGTTCAAAAGAATGTGTTCTCCCTAGATGTCCATAGTCAATATCCTAGCCACCTAAGCATATCGCCTACCAACCCATAGTCAAAACTTACAGTAGCCCCATCCTACTACTACCACTCAAGTTAATGCATTGCCTAACAAACCCAATCCACTTACCAATATCACTTAGTCCACAACCAATTGGCTCATCCGCTTGCCATGTCACCTATGAGTAGCCAAGGACGCACACTCGAGAGTTTTACCATGGATTCGACCACAACCAATTTGCCAAGGCACCTGCCATATCGCTTGGGCCACAGCCGATTGGTTCAGCTACCTATAGATTCCAACAGTCAAAAAAATTGAACATCTTTCACATTTAATGCACTCCACCACCTTCCAATCACAAGATTTTGAATGTGATTATAAAAGGAATTAATTAAGGATGTTTAAAGGGAGTTGCAAGCATTAAGAAATCCTAAATCTTCATTTACTCACAAGTAACAAAATATAAAAGCCTTCAAGCTCTCAACCTTGAATCTTCTCATTAAAGCCTGCCAACTACAACTTGGGAAGTACTCTCTACATTCAAAGCAAGTGATTTAAGCTTTTTTAGTCTTCCCCTTTGCATTCATTAAAACACTCATTAAATTGTAATCCTTATTTCTTTCATTTACTCTTGTTTGTGCCTTAAGTTAGTATTGAAGGACAAACTTAATAAGAGTAATATTGATTGTTGGAGTGTGTCTAACAATCAATTTACTAATTATTTTTATGCCCCATTGAGCTGGAATCAAGAAGAGTGTTGTGTACACTAATTTGTATTATATCCCATTGAATTAGTGGAACCCAAGTCATTAAGGAGGGTACTCAAAAGAGTGGAGTAGAGAAGGTATCTCAAACCACTTTAAAATTTTGCATCTACTCTGTGGTTACTTTTCACATTTGCATTATTTTGTTTATTGAACTACTCAGAGGGTTTTAATTTTTAGAAGGGGTTTTTCTTTAGACATTTATAAACCAAATGAACCCTTCTCCTCTTGGTTTGTGCAACTATAAAGGGACCAATAAGTGGTACCAAAGCAAACTACAAATATTTGTAGAGATTCAATGACAAACCCATCATTCTCTTTTCATGTATTTACCAAGGGGTAATCCTCAACACGATCGCCCCTATTTGATGGCGCAAATTTTGCCTATTAGAAATTAAGTATGAAATAGTTCATAATGACTAGTGACACTGATTCTTAGAAAGCTATAAAAATGGGAGTAATGCTTCCAATAGCAAGCATTGAGGCTTGGACCAAATATGACATCATTAACATCTAGAATAATGCAAAGGTGATGAACTCCCTATTTTGTGCCTTGTCAGCAACCAAGTTTAATAGAGTCTCATTGTGTATCATAACTAAAGATATATGAGATAAGTTAGTGTCTATTTATGAAGGTTTCTCGCAGGTTAAGGGAACGAGGAGGAACATCCTTATAAAAAGTTAGAAATTTTCAAAATGAAAGAAGGAGAAAGTATCTCCAAAATGTATGCCAGATTTTCTAAAATAACTAGCACTCTCAAAGGATTGGAGAGAGAAATTTTTACCTCTGAACAAGTTATGGAGATATTGAGAGCGCTCCCAGAATCATAAAACCAAAAGATCATCACTACTGAAGAAGCTAATGATCTCAATACACTAAAAGTTAATGATTTAATCAGTTCATTAATGACCCATGAACTAGTTAAAAGTAAAAGAGAGGAACCCATTAAGTAGAGAAAAACCATGATTCTCAAGATAATAAAGGAAAGCAGCAATGAGTCAACCTCTCAAACAAAAGATGAATTTTCCATGCTTGCTAGAAAATTCAAAAAATTTTATGAGAAGCAACAAGGCCAGTGGCTCAAGATGGCATCCCAAAAATTATGAGAAAAAGAAAGAAGAAGAAGGAACTTCCCCAAATGCTATAAATGTGGAGGCATTGGACACATGATTATTGTGTGTCCAAATGAAGATAGAGTGGATCTCAATGAAAATGAGGATAAAAGAGATAAAGATAGAAAGGAGAAGCAGTTTTGAAGGCTTAAATGGAATCAAGCAAGAGGCATGTATGTTAATGAAGATGAATCTTCAAACACAAGCTCAAGTGAAAGAGAAGACAAGAAACTAGACAGCATGGCAAGAATATGTTGCATGAATCATATAGAGAATGAGTCCTCAAGTCACACTTGCACAGATGATAAATCAGAAAAGAATGATAATGAATTGGAAGCTAAGGTAAACTCTTATTATTCTTATATGTTGATCTTGTTTGGTTTTGATGATTAACAAAACTTATTTCAGACTTGAATTAAAGCTAATGAAATGCTACTGAGATTTTTGATTTTAGAAGAGGCTTCATACATGACGTATGCACAATTTGAGGAACACTCAATGACTTCAGAGGAAGTTTTAGAAATTCAGAGGGACATTTTGAACACTTTAGAGGAAGCTTTAGAGGTTCAAATATGGCGTCCAGAGGCTTCAAAGGGAAGAACTATGAATTCAATAGAGAAGAAATAGTTTCAGAGTTGCTTCATACATTCAAAAGAGAAGAAGTGTTCATGCTTTTAAACCTTCAGATGTTCTAAAGAGCATGTTCAAAGTGAAGTAGAAGCTTTAGAGGAGAAGGAGGAAGCTTTAGAACATTTGAAGGTGTTTTAGACTAAAGAAGGAAGCTTCAAGAGTAACGTTGTTAAATTTTATAGTTTCAGAAGTTCTAAAATGTCACTTCAAAAGAAACAGGATAATCTTTAGAAGAAAAGAAAGAGTCATTAGGGATAAAAATGCTTAAACAAACTTTAGATGATCTGAAAGAGAGTTTTAGATTATTTGGAATCATAATCATTGAAGAAGTTGGGGATTTCAATCCTTTAGACGAAGCTTTAGATGCACGAGATACTTACATACTTACTTCAGATGATTTGAAGCTATGCTCAATAACAACGAACAATGAACCCGACCTCTAGATGTTCTAAAGTATAACTTCAAAACATGTGAAGCGGCAAAATGAGGCAGTTCGCACAAACACACTTACAGCAGTTGAATATCCCATCTTGTGAGGTCGCAATGACTAGAAAGTTTAAAAGATTGTAAATAGAGGTTTGAATGAAGATGAAGGAGATTCTTGAGTGGATTAAACATATATTTAACTTAAGAACTAAAGATTCCAGATAATGCATTCACTCTAATAGACTTCAACGAACAAAAGACTTCAGAGTTACATCTTCACCATTTCAAAGGAGAATGAAGCACTATGACTTTAATGTTTTATCATTTGTATTGAGCTTAATCTATGTACATTTAGGCCTAGTCAAAGGCAGTTCTATACATATTTATTTGTGTATTGAGTTACTGGTAAGCTCTGGAAACTATTGGGGAGTTGCTAGTTAGCTTTTGAGAAACTAAATTGTATGAGTTGTTGGTGAGCTCTGGAAACCAACATTACAAAGTTGCGGGTGAGCTCTAGGAAAAACTAATTTGTGAGAGTTCTTATTCAGCTCATAAAACCAAGGAAGATTATTTCCACAGTGGATAGTGGAATTCAAGGTTGGGGAAGCCTTAGAGACTAGAGTTAGTGCTAAGAGGGCCCGAACCACTACAATCTTTATGTTTTTAATGTCTGTGTGCTTCCAATGTATTTTATTCTCTGCACTTGCATAACTCATCTATTTTTCCCACGCTATTTGGATTTCAACTTTGCCATACATCTTGCATAGCATAGCATGCATGGAGCCAAATTATAGTCTAGATTCTTCAAGCTCCACTAGTGATTATAGTAAATGTAATGAGCTAGATGAGTTGCAGTAATCATATGACTATCTCTTCAATGAGTTTGAGACACTTGGATAGAAATTCACACAAAAGTAGAGACATTTTGATGCCATAGTCAAAGTCAATGTTATACTAGCCAAAAGAAATCTATTTCTACAAAAATAAGGGGGAAATTTAAAGAAAGAGATAGAAATATTGAATAGCATGTTAAATAAATTCTCTAACTTAGAAGAATATGTTACTAAGTTTCTATAAATGACTAGGCAAAAGAGTAAAAAGGGACCTAGATGTGAGAATCTAGTGGTGATGAGACACATGAAAATAAAAAGTTCAATGGGAGGACCAAGGGTATGAATCTCATTGAAGAGAGAGGAAATTATCCTCATATTAGAAGATTTATAAGACACTCATGGGTAAGAAGACCAAAAGCATATCATGCACCAAACAGAATTTCTAGTAGATGTCATTTATATAACAAAGAGGGACATAAAATATATGGCTGCTATGCAAAGAAGTTGTAGAGAAAAGGAGCAAGGTTAAGATGGAAGCCCAAGGAAAGTGTACAACCCTTTTTCACAAGCAAATTCACTAACAAAAGTGGACCCACTACTTGGGTACCAAAGAGGTGAAGAGAATGTTTCACATTGTGATTGCAGGTAAGGTTTAAAGCTACCATAAGGAACATTTGGTTCATGGATAGTGGATGTTCAAGGCATATGGTTGGGAACAATAACCTCTTCAAGGACTTGAAACCATTGAATGGAGGCACAGTTGCATTTGACAATGATGATAATGGTTTATCAAGGGTAAAGGTAAAATTTATGGTTTATTCAATACATTCATTGAAGATGTTTTGTATATTAATGGTCTCAAGCATAACTTTTTGAGCATTAGCTAATTATGTGATAAAGGTCATAAAGTTTTGTTTCAATCATCTATATGCAATGTATTCGATGCCAATGAAGATATATTGTTCAATGGAAAAAGGCATAAAAATATTTATGTGGTTCATCTAGATGAAATCATAGGAAAGTATCTAATTACGGTCAATAATGATCCATGGTTATGGCACAAGAGAGTGAGACACATAAATATGTCAAATATCAAGTCCCTATGGAAGAAAACCTAGTGAATGGACTACTAAAGTTAAAATATGACAAGGATAAGATTTGCAGACCGAGGTGTCATTTTCACTAAAGAATGAAGTGTCCGCATCTAGATCTTTAAAGTTACTGCACGTGGATTTGTTTGAGCCATCTAACATTTTAAGTCTTTCTGGCAAGAGATATGTGTATGTCATAGTAGGTGACCATTCTAGATTCATAGGGTGATTTTATTAGCAAGCAAAGATGAGGCTTTCTCTATGTTTTCCACCTTTTCAAAGCTTATTCGGAATGAGAAGCAATTATCAATTATATTAATAAGAAGTGACCAGGGTGGTGAATTCTAAAATAGAAAGTTTGTTAATTTTTTGAAGATAAAGGGATTCACTATAGCTTCTCAGCCCCTAGAAACCTGCAACAAAATAAAGTTGTGGAAAGGAAAAATAGGACAATTCAAGAAATGGCAAGAACCATGTTAAATGAAAGTAAATTGTCCAAGAGATTCGAGAAGAAGTAGTTAACACAGCTTGCCATGTGTTAAATAGAGCTACCATTAGAGCTATTCTCAAGAGAACTCCTTATGAGCTTTGGAATGGTAGAAAAGCAAATATTTCATATTTTCATTTCTTTGGTTATACATGTTATGTGTGAAAAAATGGGAAGGATAACCTTGGAAAATATGATCCAAAAAGTGATGAGGCTATCTTCCTTGGTTACTCTTCAAATAGCAAAGCATTTTGAGTTTTCAAAGAAAACTCAAGCTATAGAAGAATCCATGCACATTACATTTGATTGATTTGGATTAAGCCCAAGGAAAGAGGATGATATTGATGTAGATGAAATCATGAGGAAGTTAAACAAGCAGCATCTAGAAAATTGAGGGAGAAAAGGAACCTCAAGACAAAATGATGACCAAGATTTAGATAATGAGGGGGAGGTAAGTGAAGGTAATGTTCAATTCCAACACCCAACTGATTTAAAGTTCATGCATGCCCATCCTAAAGACCAATTCATTAGTGATATCTATGATAGAGTTAGAACCACAAGATCCATGCACAACATTTATGGGCATTTTGCATTTATTTATAACATTGAGTCCACTTGAATTGACCAAATGCTCAATGATAAAAATTGGATTATTGTCATGCAATAGGAGCTAAACCAGTTTGAGAGAAATAAATTTGACAGCTAGTTCCAAGACCTAAGCACATTGATGTAATTAGAACCAAATGGTTCTTTAGGAACAATTTAGATGAAAGTGGACTAGTTGTAAGAAATAAAGCAAGATTAGTTGCTAAGGGGTATTCCCAAGAAGAAGAAATTGACTTTGAGGAATCCTATGCCTTTGTTGCACGATTAGAAGTAATAGTGATGTTATTTGCATTTGCATCCACATGAACTTCAAACTATTCCAAATGGATGTGAAAAGTGCATTCCGTAATGGCTATCTAAATGCGAAAGTATATGTAGAGCAACCTCCTAGATTTGAAATGGATGATCAACCAAATCATGTTTATAAACTTACTAAAGCATTATATGAACTAAGGCAAGCTCCAAGAGCTTAATATGAAAGGTTGAGTAAGTTTCTTAATGATCATAAGTTCAAGAGAGGAAAAGTTGATACTACATTATTCATAAAAAATGATGGCATGGATATCTTGATTGTTCAAGTTTATATAAATGATATCATTTTTTGTGCCACTAATGAAGCTCTTTGCCAAGAATTCTCAAGAATCATGTAAACAAAATTTGAAATGAGCATGATGGGAGAATTAAACTATTTTCTTAGACTTCAAATTAAGCAAAGATAAGATGAAATCTATATATGTTAGTCCAAGTACACAATAGAGATGCTCAAAATGTTCAAGATGGAAGAAGTAAAGATAAAAAACACACCAATGAGCATATCAACAAGGCTAGACAAAGATGAAAAGGGTAAACTAGTAGATCAAAACAATTTTGCAGCGTGATTGGTTCTCTTTTTTACTTAATTGTATCTAGGCTAGATATATTATTTAGTGTATGTTAATGTGCTATATTTAAATCTTGTCCAAAAGAATCACATTTAATTATAGTTAAAAGAATTTTCAAATATCTAGTGAACACAACAAGTTTAGGGTTATGTTATCCAAAAGGATTTACCTTTGAATTAATTGGATATTCAAATGTCGACTTTGGAGGACACAAGGTTGATAGGAGAAGTACTAGTGTAACCTTTTAATTCCTTGGAAACATGTTGGTTTTATGGTTCTCAAGAAAATAAACTAGTGTAGCTCTCTCTATAGTAGAAGTTAAATATATAGCAACCAAAAGTTATTGTGCACAACTATTTTGGATGAAGTAACAACTTCTAAATTATGGTCTAGTATACAAAGATAATCCTATAAGGTTTGATAGCACAAGTGCAATTTCCTAAACAAAAAATCCAGTGCTACACTCACGCATCAAGCATATAGAGATTAGGCACCAATTTGTTAGAGATCATGTAGAAAAATAGGAAATATATTTAGAATATGTGCCCACAAATACTCAACTAGCTGATATTTTCACTAAGCCTTTGTCACTAGAAAACTTTTATAAAATTAGGAGAGAATTAGGATTGATAGTTACAAACACATAGAAACATGCATTGTCAAAAATGAAATGGGCTGTGTTTATTTGCTTAAGAAATTATGAAAAAGGAATTTCCTATGATAACTGGAAAGAATATACGATGGTTTATTAGGTTTAGAAAATGATAAGCACTTAATTTTAATAGGAGGGACATAAATTAGGAAAAACGGAATATTGGAGTGAAGCCCCCTATACCCATGGCGCCTGTGGTCCTAAGAGGGTAGATCGCATGACCATTCCTCTTCTCTATCTTTGTTGTCCTCTCCTTAGCCGCCCCCCATGGGTGAAACAAAATCGCCTCTAACCCTAAATTTTCATTATACACACCTTTCAAAATCCTTACACATCCTGCACTATCAAATCCACTTTGTACTCAATGGGTTTCAAAATAGCCATCTCCAAACCGCAAAGGAGACCAAGGACAAGAAGAGGAGCTTCTTATAAGTATAAGTACATAGTTTTCATGACATACAAAACTTGATTAAGCTTATTACTAATGAAAGTTTATCAACATCCCAAATGCATGATAGCTTAAGAATTGCAAAAGTTTTAGATTGTGCATATAATCTTCAAAGTTCATGTTAGAAGAAGTGCTAAAACATGAATTCCAGATGCCAGAAGATCAACGCTTTTTTAGATGTTGTGAAAACTTTTCATACCTGCTGAAAACCAATTAAAGAAGCTTATGAAAAATGGCCAAGTTCAAAATTCCAAAAGTTATGAAAACCTTCCATTTCAGATCGAGCAACAAAGAGATTCTCGTCACTTCACATCGTATGAAATATTATTTTAGATGTGCAGAAGAAAGTATCCGAGGTGCAAAATTAGGACATCTTCATTTGTTATTTCACATAATCCGAAGTATTTGCTTCAAATGTAGCCTTGTACCAAAGCTTAGAAAGGAAGGACATATCAAATAGCCCAAATACAAGATTCGGATAGTACAAACCAATGACAAAAACTAACTTCAGATGAAGCATAACTTCAAGTTGTTGAGCACTAACTGTCTCTTCATATGTTCAAAAATTTTAACTTTCATTGAAGTAAAATCATCCAAAACAATGACAACTCAATTTCATATAGTCTGAAGCCATTTCAAACCTACTAACAACCATGCTTCAAATGAAGCGAATCATCCATCTTCCATTTCTGGCAAAGATGGCGTTGCAAGTTTTCACAGTTGTAAAACCCAACCAGAAGACGATAGATTTCAATGGGTGAAATTTCAAATGTTTATCTGCATTGAATGAAGCTCACTTAGCTCCAACAGCTAGAATTCAAAGCTCCTATAAAGAAAATTAAAGCCAAAATGAGAAAAAAGACTGTTACATTCACTAAGATTTAATCTTCATTCACTCACTCAAAAAGGAGCAACTCAAAACCTTTGTTCAACAATCTTCGATTACATTCATTAAGTGTCACGCCCTGGCCTCCCACCGAGGTATTATCCGCTTTGGGCCGCAGCCCGCACGGTTTTGTCCTCTGGGACTATC